>JANJGK010000020.1:44971807-44994349 GCA_039081455.1 Macrobrachium rosenbergii | reverse complement strand
AACACATGATTATGCTTTATAAAATGTACGTACGTAGTCCACTTGAATATTATAATATAATATGGTACCCACACTACCAAAAGGATATTGCACAAATAGAGAGTGTACAAAGGTCCTTTACAGCTAGAATAGAAAAAGTTAAGGACCTTGACTACTGGGAAAGACTACAATTCTTAAATTTATATAGTCTTGAAAGAAGAAGAGAACGCTACATGATTATCCAGGCATGGAAACAGATAGAAGGAATTACTGAAAACATCATGGAGTTAAAAATATCAGAAAGAGCAAGCAGAGGTAGATTAATAGTGCCCAAAACGATACCAGGAAAACTAAGGAGAGCACACAGGACATTAATCCACCATGCACCAGCATCAATAATGCAGCGTCTATTCAATGCACTACCAGCTCATCTAAGAAACATATCAGGAGTGAGCGTAGATGTGTTTAAGAAGAAGCTCGACAAATTTCTAAGATGCATCCCAGACCATCCAAGACTGGAAGATGCAAAATATACCGGAAGATGCATTAGTAATTCTCTGGTAGACCCCAGAGGTGCTTCACACTGAGGGACCTGGGGCAACCTGAACAAACTGTAAGGTCTGTAAGGTCTTGATGTTGATGCAGTTCTCTATGCTTAGTAGTTTTATCCCTTCAGTCCTTCTTACTTTGCCATTTTGTATATTGACCAAGGCACATTTTCTATTCCAAACTCCATCCTGATGTCCCCAGATACAATCCTTACAGTCTGGATTAGGGTATCTGTTTCCTTGATGCTCTTACGATACAGCTTGATGTCGTCCATGAATATCAGCTGGTTAATTCTGTTGCCTCCTTTCTTGAGCTGGTACCCAGCATCCATCTTCTACAGTACTTTTGTCATGGGACTCATGGCTACTACGAAGAGTAGTGGCAACAGTGAGTCGCCTTAAAAGATCCCTCTCCTGATGTTAACCTCTGCTAGTCTTATCCCAGTGCTTGTAAATAATGTATTCTAGTTGCACATTGTATTTTTAAGGAAGATGATGGGGTTTTCCTCTGCCCCAGATATTTTCAGACATTCTATTAGCCTCGTGTGCAGTATCATATCAAGGCTTTCTTGTAGTCAATCCATGCCATGCTTAGGTCGGTTCTCCTTCTCTTACCATTCTTCATTACCATTTTGTCTATCAGGTCTTTTGTGCCCCTATACTTCTTTCTGCAGCCTTTCTGTTGGTGGGGGGATGGTGTTTGTATCCTCTAGGTAGTTGTATGGCCTTTCACTGATGATACCTGTTAGTAACTTCCACAATTGGTAGGCAAGTGATAGGCCTGTAGTTAATTGCTATATTGCCCTTGCTCTTGTCTTTCTGTACTAAGGATGTTCTCCTTGTGGACATCCATTTCGGCTCATGGTGGTTTGTGATACAATGCTGGAGCTATTCTGCTATTCTTGGGTATAGGGCCTTGAAGTTTTCGAGCCAGTATCCATGGACTTTATCAGGACCTGGGGCTTTACAGTTGTGAATTTTTCTTTAGTTGGTGTCTGTGTCTGTCGTGATCTTGGTGAATCTTTGTTTTATTCTCCCCATTTCTTCTGCCTTGACTTCCCGGGGCCATATTGCATGTTTGTTATGTAATACCAGATTGCTCCTTATGTTTTCCCAGAGTGTCTTACTTGATTCAGCTTCAGGAATTTCCTGGTGGTTGTCTTCCCCTCTTAGGTGGCTGTATAGTCTTTTCTGGTTGGTTCTGAAGAGTTTATGTTGGTATTCTTTATTATTATTATTATTATTATTATTATTATTATTATTATTATTATTATTATTATTATTATTATGTGAAGGGAGTAGACTCTTTTAAACAGGTCTTATTAAAAAGGATGGCTGTATTATGCGAATTTATCTTATATAGTGTCTTTTCTATCATATGATTCGCTTCTCAGGCTCAGTGATGTTAGTCAACAACTGGCCGATATTCATGTTGGAGAAGGATAGTGTGCGGAATGCAGGAAGTCTTTATTAAAATATCCAATCAGAAATCGTTCTTCGTCTGGATTCAGGTTCTATTTCAGGTTCTATTTCAGGTACCGTCGACATGCTTCGACCACCTCATTAGTTATCCTCTGGACGTGGTTGCAGAAGGTCTTAAGAAATGAGGTGCTCGGGTTGGTATTTATAGGGGGGTCTTGATCGATGCTGAATCATGATTGGCTGCCAGGGGCAGGTAATCTCGGGCGGAGCCTTCTCTCTCAAGTTGATGTTCGGGACTCGTCTTGCGTGCGAGCGGCGTTGTAGTGCTGGGGATGAAATGGGAGAATTTTGATCCTCAGATGCCGAATTTTGATTCGCTCGTTCGCTATGGGGGTCTCTTGGTGCAGGTCTCCTGGCGGCCGTGGGGAGGAGAAAGGCTTCCTGCGTAATGTTGAGGGTTGGTTTTCTCCTTCCCAATGTGCAATGCTTCCAAGAGGCGCAGGCAGCGGTGGTCGGTAGTTTCGGTCAATTATTTTGATGTTTGTGATTATGTCTTTTCTTGCTATTCTCTGGTTGTGGACAGTCCTGGCATGGCTAAAGATGGCCCCCTCTTGGGCGTGGCAGGAAATCCTCTTGGAGAAACGCATGGTGGTCATACCGATGTAAGAACCGAGGCATCCTTGGACGGGGCATGAGTACCGGTATACCATGTTGGTTTTCTTCAAGGGGTCCTGCTGAGGGGGGGGCTGGATTGTTATGCATAACCAGGCTGCTCGTCTTTTTGCTCTTGTAATAAATAACCAGATGTATATTCTTGTTGGAGTCAACAGGGCTGACCCCTCAGGAGACTGCACCCAGGAGGACTGTACCCAGCGACCCCCCATAGCGAACAAGTGAATCAAAATTCGGCATCTGAGGATCACAATTCTTCCTTTCATCCCCAGCACTACAACGCCACTCACACGCAAGACGAGTCCCGAATATCAACTTGGGAGAGAAGGCTTCACCCGAGATTACCTGCTCAGGGCAGCCAATCATAATTCAGCACCGATCAAGAACCCCCTATAAATACCAACCCGACCACCTCGTTTCTTCAGACCTTCTGCAACCACGTCCAGAAGATGACCAACGAGTTGGTCGAAACATGTCAACGGTACCTGAAATAGAACCTGAAATAGAACCTGAATCCAGACAACGAACGATTTCTGATTGGATATTTTAATAAAGACTTCCTGCATTCTGCACACTATCCTTTTCCGACATGAATATCGGCCAGTTGCTGAATAACATTGCTGAGCCTGAAAAGCGAATCATAAGGAAGATAGAAAAGACATTATATAAGATAAATTCACATAATACAACCATCCTTTTTAATAAGACCTATTATTATTATTATTATTATTATTATTATTATTATTATTATTATTATTATTATTATTATTATTATTATTATTATCATTATTATTATTATTATTATTATTATTATTATTATTATTATTATTATTATTATTCAGAAAATGAAGGCTATTCATATGGAACAGGTTCACAGGGGCCACTGACTTGAAATTCAAGCATCCAAAGAATATGATGTTCATTAGGAAGAAGAGGAAGCAAAGGGAAATACAAAAAGAAGAGATTCCACTTATTGAAAAGAAGAAAAAAAATTAATAAATAGACAAAAATGTATCCAAATGCAAGAAGCATAGTATTAGGGGGAGTAATGCACTGCATTTTCACTTGAATTTCTGAAGTTCCAATTACACAACATCTTATGGGAGGCTGTTCCACAGTCAAACCATGTGAAGAATAAAGGACCTTTGGGACTGAGAAGTTCGACAGCCAGGCACATTTACTGCACATTGGTGCTCCTGTTCAGCAAACTGGTTGCTCTCGGTAGGCAAAGGGGATCAGGGACCAATTGTGAACGTGAAAGAACTGTTGAAATACAACTTGTGAAAAAGTGACAAACAAGAAATGATCCATTGATGGTCTAAATCATAAGTGCTACTACTAGGAAACAGAAGCTTAACACCATGAATCACTCTATCTAGAAGAGATAAATCTCTGGCAGAAGCAGACATCAAAACCGGGGAAAAGTATTCCAGTAAAGGATGTACAAATGGCCTATAAGTTAGATGTGAGTCAAGAGTTACACCTAGAATAGTTAAAGCTTCAGACTTAATCAGCAAAGTTCCATCCACCTGAATAGGAGGATGGGGTGGGAAATCCATATGAGATCTGCTCATCAATAGTGCGTTCGTTTTATTGGAGTTCAGCATTATACCCGACCGACTACACCATTCCCTGATCCAGTCCACGACCCGACCGGGGCTTAGGGCAGCATCATTTCTCATAAGTGGAGACTTTACTACACCCGCAAGCGCTGTATCATTGGCTTACTGGATAGTCTTGTTTTCCAGGCAAACAACCATATCACTTGTATACACTAACAATGACATTGGACCAAGAACACTGTCCTATGAATCGCCAGGCAAAATAGGTCTTGGTTCACTAAAAATCCAGTCCACAGGAATGCGCTGCTGTCTACCTGTAAGGAAAACTTGAAGTAATCCTAAAACATATCTACCCACCCCAAGATTCTGAAGATTATAAATAAGTGCCTTGAGATATACTAAATCGAAAGCAGTACTAAAATCTATTTGCATTACTTTACACTCAAAACCATAATCAAACTACAGGCCAATGATGCCATAACTTCATGAACAGGGGATGTCTTGACCTAACCTTTTGTATGTGTACATATATATATATATATATATATATATATATATATATATATATATATATATATATATATATATATATATATATATATATATATATATATATATATATATATATATATATATATATATATATATATATATATATATATATATATATATATATATATATATATATATATATATATAAATTGTAGTCAAGGGCAGGAATACTCTGGAGATTCACACTTTCTTTATTACTTCCTACGTTTCGTGATTCATAATCACATCATCAGGGAATTCTATGGAAAATGAAATAAATTAATAAAAGTACTGAACGGCTAAAACTGAATTACGTTAAAACATTAGTCACTAAAAATCTATAAAGGCTGTTCGAAATTACATACACAAGAACACACTTAAATACATACACACAAAGCTTAAAATCAAGTTACACACGGACACATATGGTTACACAAGAGCACATTAAAAATAGCAAAATCACAAAACTCTCCAAATAAATAAAAAAAAATAATAAAAAATTGTCTAATTTTAAGAAAATTCTTTTTTTTTCTCTCTATTTCCAATAATGGAGAAACAAAAAAAACAGTGATATACTTATAAAAAAAGAAGCAGAAGACGCTCACCTGCCAATGCAAACGACAGAACCACACTAACAGTAAAAGAAAAATATATTCAGAAAAAACAAAACAAAAAGATCAGGGGTACAAATAGTAATGACCTATGGCAAAAACAATGGAATTGAGGTAATTTTCTTAAAATTAGACAATTTCTTATTCTTTTTTTTTTTTTTATTTGCAGAGTTTTGTGATTTTGCTTTTTTTAATGTGCTCTTGCGTAACCATATGTGTCCGTGTGTAACTTGATTTTAAGCTTTGTGTGTATGTATTTAAGTGTGTTCTTGTGTATGTAATTTCGAACAGCCTTTATAGATTTTTAGTGACTAATGTTTTAACGTAATTCAGTTTTAGCTGTTCAGTACTTTTATTAATTTATTTCATTTTCCATAGAATTCCCTGATGATGTGATTATGAATCACGAAACGTAGGAAGCAATAAAGGAAGTGTGAATCTCCAGAGTATTCCTGCCCTTGACTACAATTTGTGCGTATGCACCGAATCTGCCAGAATTGTGACATATATATATATATATATATATATATATATATATATATATATATATATATATATATATATATATATATATATATATATATATATATATATATATATATATATATATATATATATACACACACACACACACACACACACACATATATATATATATATATATATATATATATATATATATATATATATATATATATATATATATATATATATATATATATATATATATATATATATATATATATATATATATATATATATATATATATATATATATATATATATATATATATATATATATATATATATACATATAAGGTTAGGTCAAGACATCCCCCTTTTCATGAAGTTATGGCATCATTGCCCTGTGAGTTTGATTATGGTTTTGAGTGCAGAGTAATTCAAATATATTTTAATGCTGCTTTCGTTTTAGTAAATCTCAAGGCACTTATTTATAAACTTCAGAATCTTGACAATAAGTCGAAAGGCCTAGCACCCCTCCATCGTTTCTCTTTCCCTTGTGGCATTACCTTTATATACAATATATATATATATATATATATATATATATATATATATATATATATATATATATATATATATATATATATATATATATATATATATACATTTACATAATTAACAGAGGCAATGCCACAATGGAAAGAGAAACGACAGAGCGGTGCTAGGCCTTTCTACTTATTGTCATTTGCTTAGCAGACTGATAGAAATATAAGAAATAACTTTACAAAGAAAGCTCTTGTAAATAACAGATGCGGATTAAAAAGGAAAATATATACCTGGAATCCAACACAGTTGAAGAATTAGTAGACCTACCAAAACAGAGGTACATATTTACGAAGTTTTACAAAAGATTATGCACAACTCCTTGAAAGCAGGGACAAGTCAATTAAAAGATTATACTGGGAAAGATACTGACCGCCAAACAATGACCATGGAAAGAATAAGCTGATTACATATGTTATAAAAGTTCAACTCAATAATTCTCCTTATGGTAAACAATAAGTTTTTTGGGAAAGTCAACATTTAAAAAAAAAAAAAAAAAAACATGTTAAACATACGAATACATAGAAAACATATACTCGTATAAAATGACTAAGTAATAAAGTCAGTGATTTTATTTTTAAGGTTATTCTTGAACATTTTACTGTTACAGGGGTCCAGATAATACATGCCACGGCTAAGTTTTCAAAACCATAAAATCAGTGTTAAAATCTTGTAATGTCAACCCTGTTTTTTCTTACAATAACACACTAAAAGGAATGTTCATAAAAAAATAAACCCAAGGAAAGCAACAACATAATATATAAAATTCCATGCTTGGACTGCCCCTCTTTTTATATTGGCCATTCCAGCGAAGATTTAGAAGTAGGAATTAAACAGCATAATTATTCTGTCAAAACTGGGCAAACATCCAATGCAATATTCATTCATTTAAGTGAAAACTCTCACAGGATAAATTGGACTAAAAGTTCAGTGATTCTAAAAGATTTTTCTTCACAAAATCTTTTAGAATTTGCTATTATACAGCCTACTTCCAGTTGTAATTTTAACTTTAGCCCTGGCATGTATTATTTGGACCCCTGTGTTAGTAAAATGTTCAAGAATGACCTGTAAGATAAAATCACTGACTTCATTACTAATTACTCATCTTATATATAATTTCTATGTTAACATTGTTCAGTAAGGAAGCCGATACAACGCCTGAAGCCAGTTTTGTTATATCATGGGATATTGCTCATGCTAAACACCAATATTCTGATGGCAACTTTATTGAGAAAAATATAACCTAGGTTGTTGCAGTGCTAGATCCAAATAACACAAAACTTCAGTGACTAATAGCACAAATACTAGTTTCAAGCCGCACTACAGAGAGGCACCTCTTAGATCAGTGCTGATGTTGCAGGCAAAATGTAATAATTATTTAAAAAGATTTTCTTGCATTCAACTTAGCTTTTGACGAATCAACAGACATGCAAGACAATCCATAAATGGCAATATTCGTATGTTATGATGTCAGTTTGAATGAAGAAATGTTGAACTTAGTGGCGTGGTGAATACATTAATAATTCTCTTACCAGAACTTTAATAAATTCTGATGTTCCATTGCATTAACTGGTCAGTGTTGCAACAGATGGAGCACCTGCAATGGTGGGGAAATATGTAGGATTAATTGCACCTACGAAAAGTGACCCCAGCTTTCCAGGGTTCCATTATTCATCGTGAACACCTGGAAGCCAGATACTTAAAGTATGGAGATATTATGAAAGTTGTCCTTGAAGTTGTCAATTTCATACGTGCAAATGGGAAGACCCACCGACAGTTCAGAAATTTTATTGAAGAACTGGAGCTTGAGCATAAACATGATAATGTCTCTTTCTACTCCTCTGTGAGGTAGCCGTTAAACAGCAACGTCTTTAGCAGGTTTGTTGATCTGTTGGAGCCTGTTATTACTTTTCTTTAAGAAAATAAAAGATCCTATCCTCAACTTGAAAAATATGAATGGATGTAAGATCTGATGTTCCCTACTGTTATAATGAAACATCTACAAACTCTCAACTTGGTACTCCAGGGGAAAGAAGATTATTTCTGATCTTACTCAAACAGTTTTCAGCTTTCAGAAAAAAAATAAGGATTTTTCAGAGTGATATTGTTAAGAAACTTCAGGCACTTCCTCTATCTCAGTAAGAGAGTAAATACATTTCCTGATATTGAAATAAAAGACTATGAACTGGAAGAATACGAAGATAAATTACAAGGCCTGCTTGATAATGTCTTAGCCAGGTTTGATGATGTGCACAAGCTGAAGCTCTGCTTTGACTTTCTTGTTATCCACTCAAGGTTGATGTGGTCAATGATGGCTGTCCAATTCCCGAACCTTTGCTTACGGATTCATCTTCTGTGGAAATTGAACTAATGGAATTACAGGGTGACCTAGGTATACAGGTGATCCGTAAAGCCCATTCGACAATTGACTTCTGGAAACAAGTTCTATAAATAATAAATAAAATAGTCGAACTAAAGAAAACTATTGTGCGACTCATCTTAATTTCCAGCACAAAACTATTTTGAATCACTGTACTCTGTAATGAAGTTTTTGAAGTCGGAGAATAGTACAATTCTTCCAAACCAACAGATGATGGAGCTAATTCGTTCAGCTCTGACAACATATCAGCCAAGTTTAAAAGACTTGTGGCCAAAATGGGGACCCGCACGACCATTGCTAAAAGTAAACAGCACCTTTAATAGCCGTATATTTGTACCATTGTGCGTTTTTCAGAAAGCCATAATTACAAAAGACTAATTTTGTAAGGTGGAAATCTGATTAAAATATCTCTAAAATTTTGGTTTAAGTTTTTTTTTTTTGCATTCGTGTCTTTGTGATTACTGAAACTAATAGAAACTAATAGTTTAAAACTGCATGCACCAATAATATTATCGCATTTTATATGTATTTCTTAAAACTTACATAAATTTTTTTTAACAAAATGTGCATGTAACAATAAATACTTATGTATAAATTTTGTTCATGTCCTGCGGCTCCCAAATATCTGAGCTTTATCATTTGTGGCTCTTATATTAAGCAACTTTGGCCACCCCTACTCGATTGTACTTTCAGTAACTTATTTCCTAGTTAGTAAAATGACTGATTATAAGGCAAAGGATTAAAAAAATTCTACACACACACACACACAGTGAGAGAGAGAGAGAGAGAGAGAGAGAGAGAGAAATTTACCATCAGAAATCTAACGTATTGCTAGTGAATAACTATCTAAAAGAAAAGTTGGAGAGAAAAGTTCTTCGGGGCACAAGAAAATAAGAAAGGCTTTGGAATTCTAGAGACGTTAGAAATGCGTACAATTCATTATTGATTACTGTATTTTACCCCTAACTCTTTGCCTTTATCTTTTGTTATTGAACAGCGAATGAAGACAGGAAATGTAACCAGAGTTTATCTTCTTAACGCCAAACGGCCCTGGTGTTTTCTTAAAGTTTTTATTCATCAAATTATTTACAACAGACTACAACAAATCTCGAACTACAAATATTTAACTAGAATACACTGATTTCAATCTTATAAGATTTTATGAGAAATTCTTGAAATTTTCATCTTTAACGCCCGTAGAGTTTCAAGACTGCCTTAGCACTCCATTACAGCGCGTTGAGTACATTACAGTAATTCATTTCGAACGAACAACGGCTGAGGAATGCCGTCGGCAATAAGATTTTGCAGGTTAACTGAACAGCTTTGAAAATAGGTCTTCTTGTATTAGCTTTAATTACCATTTGTTACTCCAGAGAGAGAGAGAGAGAGAGAGAGAGAGAGAGAGAGAGAGAGAGAGAGAGAGAGAGAGAGAGAGAGAGAGAGAGAGTAGGGTAGCATAGTTGTTTACTAGTTTTTATTATTTATATGTAATAAACCGTTTAGGTATAAGTGTGACTGTGAAATGTTTAGAACACCTCAAGTAATGTGTCCAGCTAACGAGGAGGTCGGTTAAACCGACCAAATACTGGACTTTCTCTTTAATTTACGAATCACTGTATCCTATGTCATGCGTGAGAGGTAATTACTTCTGCTAATGACATAGATCCACATACAATAAATGTTTTTATATTTCGTCCCTTGATGTGGCGCTTGCACATTATCTTGCTGAAAAGGATTTTTTATGTCTATTCATCTGAGATTTTAAACAATCTTTTGGATAGTTTTAGTTTCATAGAATGAAATCAATATACAACGATGAATCTGTTGTAGATTTAAAATATCTGATGGTCATAAAGACTTGCAGCTATTATTTTTGTTTAACATACGGTATCAGATTTTTAAAAAGTATTTTATACGGTTTTTCCTTAGTGCGTTTAAGTTGCTCATAATTCATTTACTAATGCTTCAGAGAGGTGCAGACATACCTATACTAATTTTTTCTTCATGGGTTGATAGTGTGTGTACTTTTATCATTATTAGAAACGTTTCCTATACGAATTGTTCCCATTAATGATAAAGTATGCACACCACCATCCCTTGAAGGAAACACGAAGTTTATTAAAGCAAATTCTTTTAAAATTGTCAGAAAATGGATACCTTTATCAAAGGTTTTATTCTAATATTTAGATATTTGATATAATGATGTGTTGGTATGGCCAGCATACATCTGTGCATCAAAACTTCTATTTAATGAAACATTTCTCGGTCATAACAGTTACGCCCGAGGGGTGCTCACCATAAACAATGTTTAACAAGGCAGATTCACCTTTTGTTGAGTTGCTGAACAGCAGTGCCGAGTAAAACTCATCGACTGGGAAGGACCACGACAGGGATCAGGAAGTGGATCCGCTGGTGGGAGGAGGAGGGTTTGCTGAAAACAGCCTCGAGGTGGGAAGCCACTTGTAATCATGCCCAAGACAGATGCCTTGATTATGGCAACTATTGAGGCTCATCCCAGGAGAACATCGGTTCAACATCTGCGGTTCAACTTCCATCCCATGACCTCAAACTGAACAGAGCCAGGATTTACTGCCATATCCTGGGATACAAAGGACGCCTTACATATACAGTACATAGGAATGTCGTCTGAGGTTTGCTCTATAACACCTTTTGAATATCGAAAATAACTGGAGAAATGTCATCTTGACTGATGAGATGTTCCGGTCAGTGGTGGCATAACAGGCCCTAGCCGGAGTAGTACACCCATCACTGAGGTGCGAGTGGCAGATTCGCAGTGTCGTATTCTGAGTGGGTGTAGGCATACTGTATGTCCAGACAAGCTTCCTAAGATCGATGGCCTCTTCATGTGGGATAAATATCGAAACCCTTGGGCAAGTGTTACTTAAGTTGGTCCATGACCAGGGTTCCACCTACAAGAGCCTGATGGTGAGGGACTGGCTATAGGGTTATCTTGGAATTGAAGTTCTGGAGTGGCCAACCAATTACCACAGAATATATCAAGATTCTGGTTTTGGAAAACCTTTACAGTTTTAGCCTTTGTATAAAGTGAAAATAAATTTTGGATGTGTGATGCTTATATAATTGTGTTCTTGACCTAAGATTAGGGTTATCTACATTTAATATGACTATGTTGTAGTTACTGGCCTTTCGAGCTAAGTCACTGTTGGTGTGCTTCATTACTTTGGATTGACATATCTAATGTTGTCTGCCAGAAAATAAGATCAATCCATTTTATATATCAAAATAAAACAGTCGTACTTATACTACACAAACTGGGTATTCGTACATTAATTTATCTGATTATATATATATATATATATATATATATATATATATATATATATGTATGTATGTATGTATGTATGTATGTATATGTATGTATGTATATATATATATATATATATATATATATATATATATATATATATATATATATATATATATATATATATATATATATATATATGTATATATATATATATATATATATATATATATATATATATATATATATATATATATATATATATATATAGCTTAATGATAAATAATATTGCCAAGACCAGGAACAACATTCTTTATTGTACAAGCTTTCGAGGTATAAAACCTCATCATCAGGCTGAAAAAACCGACAAGGATGAGAATCAATAAAATTACAATAAAATGAATTGTCATAATAAATCTTCAGCAAAAATACTAACGAAATATATAAAATGAACAAGTAAATACAAACTAAAAGGGTGAGACGTAAAATAACGAAAAATTAAAAACACAAACATAAAAATATGAAAATAAAACTAAAGTGAAATGTAAACAAACTACCACTCACAAAGTAAAATATTTAACGACCTAATTGAGTACCTACTATGAAATTACACGATAGCTAGTTGAATACCAGACGAGTTGTTGTTCAATTCCGGCTTCATCTTTTTAATAGTCAGCGACTCTGAAATTAAAAGGTCCAGTCTATTTGAACAAAAAGACAGTACCCGAAAATCCAGGTCAGTGAAAGGATGGTCTTGTGTTAAACTGTGTTCTCTAATGGCAGAAAAGGGTGGTTTGGTAAGGGGAAACCTAGTTCTAATAGAAAGACCTCTGTGTTCCAAAATTCTGTGTCTGAGCCAGCGGGAACTAGATCCCACGTATCGCAGACCACACTGCGAACAAGTGAACAAGTAAACGACACAGGAATTAAGGTCCACAGGCAGAGTAGGCTTCTCTCTCAAAAGTGATCTTATTGTAAAAGGATTACAGAAAACAAACCGGAAACTGATCTGAGGGAAACAACGCTTAAGTATTTCTTGCAACTTTTTTCGGACCATATAGCTACTATGACCAAGGTAAGGCAATTTAATGTACTTTACATCTTTACTAGCAGTACTGTACACCGGTCTGGGACAAAACTTTTCATTTAAAAAATTTTTCAGAACTTTGTAAAATACAAAAATGGGATATGAGTTTTCAGAAAAATAATTCTGGAGGAAAACCATATCTTGATGAAATAAATTAAAATCACAACAAACAATGTAGGCTCTATTAATCAAAGTGCGTATTGAGTTCATCTTATACAACTTTGGCGAAAAACTGAGGTAATTCAATCCCAAGCCAGTAAAAGTACTTTTCCTATAAACAGAGGTCTCAAATTTGCCACTATTTCTGTATACCTGTACATCTAAAAATGACAACTTATTATCCTGTTCCGTCTCACAAGTAAAAGAAATGTTAGGGTGACGAGAATTAAAATATTCAAAAAAAAAATCAACATGTGATAATTCCTTAAACACAAGGAAAGTATCATCTACATACCTACGGTAATACAAAGGTTTGAAAGCACTAGGGCATTCAGACATCCAAATCCTTTCACAATAACCCATGAAGCAATCCGCATATACAGGTCCAAGGGAATTTCCCATAGCTACTCCATCTATTTGATTATATAATTTACCATCAAAAGTAAAAATGCCATCAGCAGTTGCTAAATGTAATAATTTTTGCAAGTCTATTTTATTAAGTCCAAACACTGATAAATGGTTTTCACATACATTATTAAGAATAATGTCGGTTGTTTCTTTTAATGGGACATTGGTGAAAAGAGAGGTTACATCGAAACTAGCCATTACAACATCTTGGTTAAAATTGAAAGAGCATAATTCTTTAACAAATTTGGAAGAATTAGATATGTTAAATTCACCTAAAGTTAGAGGGCTTAAAATTGGAACCAAAAACTTGGACAGGTTATAACTAAAAGTACCAATTGAGGAAATAATAGGTCTTAAAGGGTTTCCTATTTTATGTACCTTAGGCAGACCGTACAAATAACCAGGCTTAGACCCTGAAGCAAATAAAGAGCTATATGTAGCTTCCCCAATCTTATCTCTCAGACCTCTAAGCAACCTATTTAGTTTGTCTTCTAATTTCAAAATATGACTCGCAATATCTACATTTAAAATCCTAAATTTTGTATTGTCAGAGAGTATTTCATTAATTTTATCTAAATAATCAGACCTATTCATCAATACAACACCCCTACCTTTATCTGGCTTGGTAATAACTATACTATTATCGTTCTTAAGGTTACGTAAAATATTGATTCTGTCTTTATTTAACTGATTGTCACCCTCCTTTTTTCGATTAAAATTTTTGAAGGTATCGTTTGCAATTACGGAAATTTTGCTAAAAAGTGAAGTAAGGGTTTCACTGCCAAAAATGTCACAGCCTCTCAAAGTAGAACATAGTTTTTCAAAACTTAAAAAATACTTAAAGAAATTGAATTTCATGGGGATCAAAGCAAAATCAAGACCAAGAGAAAGAACTTCCTTTTCATCTGTTGTTAAATTTCTGTTAGAAAAATTAAAAATAACTTTACTACTATCTATTTTCTTATTAACGTCAACACCGAGATTTCTTAACTTTCTATTGTGTGTAAGCCTAACATCAGCCAATTTTTTCTCAACGTTGGAATCTAATGGCTAGTTTCGATGTAACCTCTCTTTTCACCAATGTCCCATTAAAAGAAACAACCGACATTATTCTTAATAATATATGTGAAAACCATTTATCAGTGTTTGGACTTAATAAAATAGACTTGCAAAAATTATTACATTTAGCAACTGCTGATGGCATTTTTACTTTTGATGGTAAATTATATAATCAAATAGATGGAGTAGCTATGGGAAATTCCCTTGGACCTGTATATGCGGATTGCTTCATGGGTTATTGTGAAAGGATTTGGATGTCTGAATGCCCTAGTGCTTTCAAACCTTTGTATTACCGTAGGTATGTAGATGATACTTTCCTTGTGTTTAAGGAATTATCACATGTTGATTTGTTTTTTGAATATTTTAATTCTCGTCACCCTAACATTTCTTTTACTTGTGAGACGGAACAGGATAATAAGTTGTCATTTTTAGATGTACAGGTATACAGAAATAGTGGCAAATTTGAGACCTCTGTTTATAGGAAAAGTACTTTTACTGGCTTGGGATTGAATTACCTCAGTTTTTCGCCAAAGTTGTATAAGATGAACTCAATACGCACTTTGATTAATAGAGCCTACAATGTTTGTTGTGATTTTAATTTATTTCATCAAGATATGGTTTTCCTCCAGAATTATTTTTCTGAAAACTCATATCCCATTTTTGTATTTTACAAAGTTCTGAAAAATTTTTTAAATGAAAAGTTTTGTCCCAGACCGGTGTACAGTACTGCTAGTAAAGATGTAAAGTACATTAAATTGCCTTACCTTGGTCATAGTAGCTATATGGTCCGAAAAAAGTTGCAAGAAATACTTAAGCGTTGTTTCCCTCAGATCAGTTTCCGGTTTGTTTTCTGTAATCCTTTTACAATAAGATCACTTTTGAGAGAGAAGCCTACTCTGCCTGTGGACCTTAATTCCTGTGTCGTTTACTTGTTCACTTGTTCGCAGTGTGGTCTGCGATACGTGGGATCTAGTTCCCGCTGGCTCAGACACAGAATTTTGGAACACAGAGGTCTTTCTATTAGAACTAGGTTTCCCCTTTCCAAACCACCCTTTTCTGCCATTAGAGAACACAGTTTAACACAAGACCATCCTTTCACTGACCTGGATTTTCGGGTACTGTCTTTTTGTTCAAATAGACTGAACCTTTTAATTTCAGAGTCGCTGACTATTAAAAAGATGAAGCCGGAATTGAACAACAACTCGTCTGGTATTCAACTAGCTATCGTGTAATTTCATAGTAGGTACTCAATTAGGTCGTTAAATATTTTACTTTGTGAGTGGTAGTTTGTTTACATTTCACTTTAGTTTTATTTTCATATTTTTATGTTTGTGTTTTTAATTTTTCGTTATTTTACGTCTCACCCTTTTAGTTTGTATTTACTTGTTCATTTTATATATTTCGTTAGTATTTTTGCTGAAGATTTATTATGACAATTCATTTTATTGTAATTTTATTGATTCTCATCCTTGTCGGTTTTTTCAGCCTGATGATGAGGTTTTATACCTCGAAAGCTTGTACAATAAAGAATGTTCTTCCTGGTCTTGGCAATATTATTTATCATTAAGCTAAGATTTCCAAGTAGCCGCGCAATTACCGAGACTATATATATATATATATATATATATATATATATATATATATATATATATATATATATATATATATATATATATATATATATATATATATATATATATATATATATATATATATATATATATATATATATATATATATATATATATATATATATATATATATATATATATATATATATATATATATATATATATATATATATATATATATATATATATATATATATATATATATATATATATATATATATATATATATATATATATATATATATATATATATATATATATATATATATATATATATATATATATATATATATATATATATATATATATATATATATATATATATATATATATATATATATGTGTGTGTGTGTGTGTGTGTGTGCGTGTGTGTTTACTTTATAAATGAATAAATTATATACCAAAAGTGGGCAGAAAGACTTTTAAGAAAATAATATTTTAAACCAATAAAAAAAACAAGTGTTCCACAGGCCTTGATATTAATACTAATAGATATTTCGATTGATTGCCATCTCCACCATATAATTAAAATCATCATCATCTTTTATTCTTCAAAGAACAGGTAATCTCTACAAATAAAATCTTTACTAATAGAGAATACATCTCAGAAGACTTCGATTATTTTTTTAGACCTATAAATAATTTTGCAACATACAGGCAG
This sequence comes from Macrobrachium rosenbergii, assembly GCA_039081455.1. Lineage (NCBI taxonomy): Eukaryota > Metazoa > Arthropoda > Malacostraca > Decapoda > Palaemonidae > Macrobrachium > Macrobrachium rosenbergii. The sequence goes on along the minus strand of JANJGK010000020.1, from coordinate 44,977,285 downwards.
CCTGAACACATCCTAAAGCTTCAACATTCAAACAAAGCTTGTTGAAAATGTTATTATGACTGTTGAACTTATTAGGACTATTGTTATAATGCTGCAGAGGTAGTCACGTTGACCAGCCTGAGAAGAATGTTAAGCGCTCCGTCATTGACAGCACCGCTAACCCTATTAAACCGTGCTTTGAGCTAATCAAAGTAAAAAAAAAAAAAAAAAAAAAAATCAGTTCAAATCACGCAGGTTATGAATTATACCAATACATAAAATGGATCGTATTTATATAACCATAGGAAAAAGAGTGCTAGCTGTGAATTCGTTAACTTGTCGACTTGTATGACATTGGAAATAAAAAAAAGTTTAACACTACTTGGCAACGTTATGTTGAGTCTGAGATTCTGGACGATATAAAAAGAATCATGTCAACTCAGATCTGATCATGGCTGTATGTCACATGTTCTTTCATTACAGCTACTAATATTCCTTTCAGCCATGGTATAACAGACAGGAAACATTTCTTAAAGGGTGCCCTGTCCATCGGCATGCCCTAATGAGTATGCACAGCGACAATGATTCCAGCACCAACTGTGGGTCATACCACAACACCTCCATAATTGACTACAGGGAACTGCTGAAAGTAATTAATGAAATATCTGTGGAATTAACACAAAACTTGCTGTTTCAGTTAAAAAAAATTCTCTGAATGGGTATGATATTATTCTTTTGCGGGAAACATTTTAAGGTAACACATCTTTCTTTTACAGGGGATACTCAGTGTACTAAACACCCAGTCTGACACAACAAGAGGTCGCATAACTCTAATTAAAATCATAATCTCTTTTTTCCTTACTTCCAAAAATTAACTGTGGACCAGAAGTAGAATCACAGTATAGAAGTAATTCTTGAGGGAATGACCCTGACCATTCACAATGTTTATAAAGCTCCCAGAAAACAATGAAAACAGAGGCCTTTTTTGATATGGCATCAAGGAGCAACACTATCGTTGCAGGTGACTTTAATGCTCATCATCCCTCTATCAGGCCCAGACGCCCTGAAGTCCCCACGAGACGCCACCTGTACTGTTTGTTCCAGTAATTTCCAGGAGTTAAATTACTGAACAAATGTGATGATCCAATTCACCTACAGGAAGGCCTGTTAGACCTAACTCTTTGCTCCAGTAATCTGAAAGATAGTGTGATCTGGCATTTGCAGCCATATTAATCAGTGACCATTTTGTCTTACAATCCACCTTACATTTACAGAGACTTCCACCCTCTCCTCCTCCTCCAGAATAGAAGCATGAGCTTGTAAAGAGAACCATCTTTGGAAACTTTACGACTACCTGGTCGAGAGAATACATTAATTGTCCCACGTTCTATTTTTTTGCAAGATTTTTGCAACAATATAATGAATGCAGCTAGTGTCCACGCCAAAGAAACTGTACACTTTTGGCTACTATGAAGATGCCTGGTAATATAATTCCAGAGTCAGAGAAATGTACTGATGAATTAACAGAAAGTTTTCAGGGGACATAGGACTGCTCAACTGCCCACCCTAATAAAAGAGGTTACCATCAGTTCTGCTCATGTCGCTTATAAGGTAAGACTGTAAACCTGGTGTCAATGGTGTGGGCAAGTGCACTGACTCACATCTGTTACCAAAGCCTGGAGGTGGAATAACAGGGTATCAAATAAAAAGAATCTTCATCCCTGGAACTCAGCTCTGCCTAACAGCACTGGGGCTCATCAGGAATACAGCCATAATGGCTGCCTGTAACACTCTTGATAATACGGATATACCCCTCACGAAACAGGAACTAAACCTTGCTCTCAAAAGAGGTAAGGATACCCCTCGCACCCGCGAATATATGCATAGAGAAAAGGTATTGGGACTTGAGAATGCATAATCAATGTCCTGTCGACAGTTAATGAAAGAAAGCCTAGATAGTCTTTCTGGATTTTGAAAAATCCTATGAACTGGCAAACCCTAGCGTCATTTTCTTTTACTCCATCTATTGCCATGGACACAGAGCTACACTCTGAATCAGGAATCAAGGATCCACTTCCAAGTGGCTTATTCTGAATGCAATGAACATGAAAATGGGACACCACAAGAAGGAATTCTTAGTCTCTTTCTCTCCAGCATTCTCATGGAAAACCTTGCTGCTTCAAATCTTCTCAGAGAGATAGAAATCTTCATCTGAGCAGATGATGTCTGCATAGTCTGTCCTCAGCAACCAGGCGACATTTGGTTACCAAAAACACAAAGAAAAGTACAAGGAACTAAGCCTGAATATCAACATTAAAAAAACCATGGCAATGGCCATGAGACATGCTTGTCTACCCAACAATCTATTTGTCATGGGAGAAGCTAATGAATTGGTAAATAATTTTATTTACCTGGGAGTATACATAAACTGTATTCTCTCTCCAGCAAATGAAATTAAAGTCTGGTGGAATATGCAGCACCTGCACTCACAAAATTGATATCGTCTCAGCTTTGCACACTGGAAGTGATTCAGAATGATGCTATGATGATCACTGCAGGGGCCCCAGTGTGGATCAAACTCTGTCTGCTCAGAGGAGAAGCAAATCTCCTCTCTCTCTCTCTCTCTCTCTCTCTCTCTCTCTCTCTCTCTCTCTCTCTCTCTCTCTCTCTCTCTCTCTCTCTCTCAGGGAAACTGCAACAATCTTCAAAATCTTGAAGAGTGGAAGGGATTGCCCCTCAGAAACAAGTTAATAAGTCTCGCCAGTTTGCATGGGGAACTGGTCCTCCCAACAGTTACATTCGGTAACTTCTTGCTGGCCAGAAAAAAGTCAATATGAATGGAGCAGCTCCTGCAATAAAGAAGAAACACCTTGTAACACCCACACTGAGCCTCTCCTCTGGGCTCCCGTGCCCTTCAACTTTCACTTCATCCCTTTGCCATGCAAATAAAGCTCTGTGCACTCCTGCACAACTCAAACAAGTGGTGCAAGAGGTCACAGTCAGCACAGCAGCCTGAATATGTACTACACAAACAATTCAGTACCTGCCGCAGTTGCATCAGCAGTCTCACCCTCCCTGAAAGGGAGCTAGTTGCTATCCTGAAGGCGCTAGAAGACTCCTGAAACAAACGAGGTAACATCACAACTCACAAAGACTCTAAAGGTGTAGTCCTTGCTTTAAGAAACCCAGCATACACTGAAAACGAGTCTCTGAAAACCAACATAAAAGCGGCTGTTTTTGCTCATCAGAGTAATGGAAGGCAAATTACACTAAACTGGGTTCCTAGTTATGTAGGAATTCCAGTAATTAAAGAGGCGGATCAGCTTGCAAAAAGCACCCTAAAATGTGATATGATCAGCATCACCCTCGATCCTTCCCTCATGTATGAAGAAACACACAACATTGTACATTCTTAACTTCTATATCCTCCAAAGCTATGTAGTTTTTCTCCTGTGACCTAATGTACCGTATATTGTAGACATTGTGGTGATGAGCTCATGCAGGGAGATGACCTTGACCCTAATACCAGTTTATTCTGTTCATATCAACTTATTGATAATTTGGATAATTTCACTAGGAAAAACAATAAAAAAAAACAATGTTCTTCACAAGTATGCATATAGCAGACGGATCCAAACAACCATTTAAAAATGTGAAAGAAATAAAAACTAGGATATTATTTTGTATAAGAAAAATGAGGAGGATTAGGTAAAATGCGATTGACTAGAAGCTTAAGGAAAGGTGTGGTTGATAGTACGTGATGATTATGGCCAAGAATGTTAATTCTGTGTTTTAGGCAGATAGAATATTTTCCTATTTGTATCAGCGAGACAACTGAGTTCGAAAACGTCCTACGTAAATATCAAATTCAACTTGCTAATAAGAACAAATGGACTCTCAAGTCATATTTGAACTTCTTGAACGTCATGCTTTCACATTACCTAAAGGACTTTGTTAATAAGAATTTAATACACTGTTCATATATATATATATATATATATATATATATATATATATATATATATATATATATATATATATATATATATATATATATATATATATCTGTGTGTGTGTGAGTGTGTGTGTGTGTAAACATATACATACATACAGCCGAGATGAAGAAGACGAGGGGTGAAGTAAGAGAGGGTTATTCATCAGTAAATTTTCTTAGATTTAATCTTATTGAAGAGGCACCCTCAATAAGAGGGTACTGGTTTCTTTGCAAACAGTTTTAGATTCTAACTGTTTTTATATTAACGTCCGTTTATCGGGAAGTATTTGATTTTGTTCTGTCTCCACTGCGCTTAGTGTTAAGATATACGTTCATCACTTGATTGCTGCGATAAGGCTCTGTACATAAGTGAAGTTCAGGAAGCCACTGATATTTTGGGGAGATAGGCCTACTGACATGAAACTCGTATTCTGTTAATGAATTCCCAGTACATTTTGATATCCATCTCCGAAAGACCCACTGTATCATACAGAAAAAAATTACAAAGCAAAAACCTCGGGTCTTCACTTTGTATCCGAGAATCTAATGACTGGCTTACATACATAAGTGGAACACTTGTAGACGTTGCCACCTGTTAACCTACTGGGTTTTATAGAATGTCGATGTTATCTCGAACAGAAACTAGCTATTATCTATTTTTGTAAGCTAATCTCTCTCTTTATTTATAACGCGTGTATATATATATATATATATATATATATATATATATATATATATATATATATATATATATATATATATATATATAGATATATGTTATCTTTTAGACATTTCTCCTAACGGGATGGCATAGGAAAAATACAACACAAAGGTCCCTGGTACGGTTATCCTTTAGTTGCTGAATCGTGAACGAATCGCTGTCAGAAAATTTTCTGGAAGATTAGGTGCTTTATAGCTACATGCACCTAAAAAAGAATGCTCCGCAGCTTGACATTCAAAACCCCTAAATGTACAGCGTCCTTCATTTCTATATTTTATCATTTTAGTGCTTCCTGGACAAGAGACACTTCCTTTCAAATACCCCTTCCATGCCATATATCGGCCTTTTCTAGGTCCTCCTCTCCCTCTAACACCTGACACTTCTAATTATACACTCTTTTAATCACCCTGATTTCGCCCATTCTTTCCATATGAGCAAGCCATCTCAAGACACTGATCCACCCTTTCATCTACATAACTTTCAGCACTTCTTTATTTGTCCACATTTAGAAGACATTCATTTCATTGACATGCTGCATATATTAAACAAACAGTTCCTCTGAACAGTGTCAATATTCAACATTTGCACTTCACCTTCCTTTGTACATTTCATCCCTGGTTTCCCTACACAGTCTGACACTTCCCAGTTGTCCTGCACACATCCTGCTCCCTTTAGTGATTTACCTACTCAACTCTCCACTTGTCTCACCCTATTGCCGCCCAAGATATTTACAATACTCCCAAATATTTATACAAATCAACTCATTTTATTCTGTCATCATCCA
>JANJGK010000020.1:44941807-44969307 GCA_039081455.1 Macrobrachium rosenbergii | reverse complement strand
TTTTTACTAGTTTTCGTTCGTCAATTTCTGGTGAAAACTACACAGACTTCCTCCTTCCATTTACTGATTATTGTCGCTACAGCTGTTTCACCTTTATGGCATTATTAAGCGACTACTAACTTACAATGCGGCCTTTCGACCATTTATATCACTGTGTGGGGAAGATGACCTTGAGGTCTGGGTACTGGCTGATCAATTGATTAACAGCTTAACTATTTCAGGGCGGTGTTTTGGTTACAAAGAACAGGTATGACAACAAAAGTGAAGTTCAAACATGTGGTTAAATAAATATTCAAAATATAATACCATGTGCTAGTGTTTCCTAAATTTTTTTTTTTAAATAAAACTGCAGTAAAAAAGAAAATGGATAAATTTAACAGCCAAACACGACGACGAAAAAGGAGGAGAGTCTGATTATATACCATCGAAAATATTCACTAATTACTTATAATTTTCTAAACGATCAACTGCTCTCATAAATAATAAATATATAAATTAAAATTTGATAAAGTAGAGATAGCAGTAAAAAAATCTTAGAGAAGGCAGATCCACGTGTTAAGCATTATTCCAGCGAAGTACAGTATAATAGCATCGTGCTTAAAACGAGGATCAGTCTTTCTTTAAGATTTCTGTCGCTCTCGCAACATCACCAAATTTTAATTGACATAGTTATTATCTGTGTGAGCAATTGGCCATATAGAGAATTATATGTGTAAGTGATTAATGAATGTTTTATAGAGGGAAACCTTGTTGCTCATATCTTGAATCTTATGTTTCATCTTGAAACGTATGCTGTAAATTTTTTATTATTTTTTTTTTTTAGTACGATATCACAGTCGGAATGAAGAGGTATTCGAAACTATGAAGTTCGTAGGGTAACGCCCATTTTCAAGGACATTCTCTTCATACAAATTCAACGCTTGTTTGCCAGCGCCAACGGGTACCTATTTGTCATTCTGGCTTTCTACAAAAATGTTTACATTTTATAGAGCAATACTGCAAAATTTACACTTCTCTGAGTCTTAAAAGTTAAACAGAATGAAAAGTATCTTAATCATTTTTATCTCATTTATCGTTCTTTAAGCACAGTAAAAGGAAAATAACATCATGGTGATAAACTTTTTCAGCTGAGAATAGAATTATTAGAAATTATGTAACTGATTTTAATATATCAAGTCCATTATGTATATTACATGTCCAAATTCAGTGGTTCGTGAATGGAAATAAAAATAACAATGAATGAAAATCTTATATCATAATAGTAATATGCTTTACTCCACAATGAATAACATATCTAGTAGCACAATATGTAGAACCAGTTCATCGAAGTTTTCATGGTGCCAAAGATGTTATATCTCTATCACTTTAAGACAATTTTTTTTACAGTACTGTGCGGTACAGAAACCTTTTAATTTTTTACCTTTAATTTTTGACGTTTTGCATTTTGGAGTATACTTCACTATATTTAAATAATTCACCTTAATTTTAGTTGGTTGACTGACAGTTCTAAAATTTAGTTGTATTGAAAGAAGAAAGTGTACATTTAGCGTGATGTCATTTTACTTTTATTCAATTTGCTTCCAACGTCAAAGGAAACTTTTGGTTTTTGATTAATGGCGTTAAAGATCTTCATACAATATAATGTTTCTGCCCACTGCAATTCAGCAAAAGCCATACCATTCTTAAGTGAATAGTTTTATTCGATGAAAAGCTGGGGCAATAAACCATTCGTAAATAACAAACTTCAAACGACGTGGGATTTAGAACTCCAGTGATTGCTCATATTGTTATGAACTGCCTGTTTCCAGAATTAACATCCATTATCACTAAACATCAAGAGAACAATAATAATAAAAAACCCTTTGCAGCAAGTTTTGTGAAGCAACATAACAAAACGTACGAAAATACCTCTGCTTAGGATTCACTATTGCAAGCGATGAATAATATTGTTCTCATTTTTCCTGATTCGCAGCGCAAATTAGAGCTACGTAGCTTTAAAGAAGTTTTTGATATCACGTAATAAAGGATGGCACAATCCTCCCTTGGTGCTACGTTTCCTTGCAACGTGACTAACGCACAGGGCAGTGTAACTGCGAACTGAATATGTTCGGTAATTACATATTAGGGGTGTGAAATGCAGCCTTATAGAGGATTAAAACACATTTAGTTCAGTCTCTTTTACCTTTCTCATAATATAAACACTTCAGAAAAAAGGAAGTTTATTTAATCTCTGAGAAAAGGGGAAAACGATAAGGTCTTTCTTCAATTTTATTGACTGGAAGAATATGATTGGAAGAGGCCGGAGGATCAGGTGGAAAATCGTGGTTTTGAAAGTGGAATACGCCAAAAATGATACGTTGTAGAAAAGTTTTCTCTTGAACAGAGGAAGAACAACAATGACAAAATGTATAAATTATAACGACGAAAAACATCGTTTTTTTTCGGTGAATGCCATCAGGAGAAGATGATGATGACCCAATCAAATTGCCTCTGAAGAACGTTGGCAGACAAAGATTTTGTTGAGGTCAATAGATTCGGGTGGACTTTGGGGTTGGAGAGACACATTACATTGGGACTGCATGCAAACCAAGATAAGATTAAATAAATTACCAATTCTCTCATATAAGATATTCATTTGCCAAAAATTTAAACAGTATTATATACTTCCAGCCTACCTGGGATTTCATATGATTCCGGTATAACATTACCATTGAATATAAACCTTTCCACTGAACGATACCAATGTATGGATTCATTGTTGTATTTTAATACATAATTAGCTTCCTAAGAGAAAGAATATAAGTCTTTGGAAGTCAGGAACTATATTATAACTCGAAAAGTGATGGGAATTGTTTTTTTTTTTCCTCTCATTTGTGATAAAAAGATATGACTGATTGCCAAATTATTGTAGCTGAAATGTCATATTATTACAGCCTATATTGAATTACTTAGAAAAAAAAAAACACTACATTGTGTAGAATGGAAAGCTATAATGTTGCCAAAAATTTATGAGCACGAAGATTAAACTGAATAGCTATTCACTTAAATTTAATTACATGATTTACTTACATGTTATCATTTAAAGTCTCATTAGGTGCTCTCTTATCTGCAAAAAAAAAAAAAAAATCCTCTTACCCATAATGCACGCTAATCCAAGGTCTGTAAAGTATAGCAGGCTTGAACAACGTTTATTATTGATGGACAATACATGCCTTATCGAAAATAGTTATTAGGATGGTCCATAACTATCCCAGATCAGTGTTAATCGCAGGTCTATGGCGCAATCATTGACTCATGAACGAAGACGGAAACTGCTGATATGAAACGTGCAATGTTTAAAAAAAAATGCACTATTACTTCAGTGCTACCATATCGTGATAGTCAGGGCACGATTTCATACAAGTCGACTCTGTAAAAGTTGCAAGGCATTTTGTTAGATTTTGTCATCCAGTGTTTTTTTACACAATTTGGGTGTGCTGAATCCTAATCTGCCGGATGACAGTCTCTATTTTTTGTTTTTAATGCTTGAGAGCCAGAAACAAAATGGCTGCCAATTTAGCAATTTATGCTCATAGTTTCTTTACTATTTGCACTAAATACAAGTCTAATTAGTTGATTCAGTCTAATTTTGTGGTCAGGAATTCAAATATAATGATCTTCTTACACTAGAAGACAATTTTGACCTTAAAAACAAAATGGCGGCTAACCATAGAGCTAAAAACAATATGGCCTCCAGCATACATTGTATTTTGTTTCCAGTTTTATAACATAACTTGCAAACAAACTAATTAATAAAGATGATTACAATGCATCTTATAAACTGAGACATATACCTCTTGCAATGTGCGTTTTCTTTTCTTTACAGGTGTGCCTAATTTCCCAAGTAATGAGGTGAAAGAGTTGAGTTTGTAGTATATAAGTGGTGGTAAGAGGGAATTGAGAAATGGAGCCAATGTCACAACTAAAGAGACCTGTCTTTGATATCAACTATGAACAATGCATCATATGCCAACCAGAAAAGAAGGACAAACTAAGACCCAGTAGCAAACAAGGCCTTGATAGTTTAAAAGAAGCAGCCCAAGAAAGGCTAAAAAGAAATGATGAAAAAAATAGAGGTACTATTGATAGGATATTAGGATGTGCACAGGACACGGGAATATCTTGCCATGAAGATTGTTACAGCACCTTTACAAGTAAACCACAGATTTCCAGACTTAAAGTTAAACAGCTTCAACCCTCATCAACTAATCAAGATACAGAAAATATCAGACACACAAGAAGCACCTCAAAAATGATTAACTGGAAAAGGTGTATCTTTTGTGAAGATGTAAAGGATGAAACATTGCATGCAGTCATATCATTTAATACCAGTAACAAAATGCTAGATTTAGCGCGGTTTGATCACCCACTAAGCATTGCCTTGGCAGGTATAAGCGACCTCATTGCTGCAGAAGCTAAATATCATTTGAAGTGTTGCACAATATTCTGCAGAAAAGCCTCAGTTGTGCAGGATACCGTAGGAAAAGATGATGGTGCAATGGGCTGGTTGTGCTCTGCGTTAAAGAGGAGTGTCTCAAGAGGTCACATTCTAAGCAATAATGAAGTATGGGATTACTACAGTGGCCTTTGTCGACAAGCTCAACAAGATATACCTAGCTCCTTTATCACAAGGAGAGCAACCTTTAAACAGGCTGTTGCTGACCTAGTAAAAAATGTCTATGATTTTCGTGTCCTGGAGAAATCTGAAGATTATGCAAAAGGAACTGTGCTTGTTCCAAAGGGTTTTGCCCATATTCCAGTTGCTACCATGTTGTCATAGGAACAAGAAGAGGATGTTTTTAAAAGTACTGTTTGGAGGTCAAGAGGTTCTGGAAGGCAACAATGTTGATGGAGATGATCAAGGTGGCGAAAATGATGGAGATAATGGTGATAGAGATGATGAGGATGAGGATGATGATCTGGATGATAGCAGGTATACCATGACTTCGACAGCTAGTTATGACCAGATAATCTCGGTAGTTCAAGACATGGTGTATGGAGTCTGTAAAGGGGCTATGTGGACTCCAAAACATGTGGGTCTTGCATTGGCCATACATCAGGCTACCAGGTCAAAAGTACTTGTACAATTGCTACACAAGGCAGGACATACAATAAGCTACAGGAATGTCTTACAAGTTGACAATGTCCTTGCGGAAGATACATTCAGAACTATTGATGCTGATACAGGATCTGTTATCCCAAGAGACCTGGTGTCGAACAGATTTGTTCATTTTTCTACAGATAATATCGACATATTAGACACCAGCTTAGTTGGGAAGGATACCTTTCATGCTACCCAAATAGCTGCATGGCAACATGGTCCTCCCTCTGAAACAAACACTCTAAGTGATCTCAAACTATCTAGGAAGGGCCTTGTCATACCAGAGGCACTAACAAGTAATTTGCCACCAAGAAAATATGTCAACCACCCAGAGCCAATATTTGAAAAGGAAGTTCAACATAATTGGTTTGATTATAAAGAAGACTGTCCTGAGAGGACACTTGCCAATGCCAAAGACATGGCATTTATTGCAAGGAGAAACTCCAAGGAGCAAAAACTTGGATGGAGTGCTTATAATGCAAATGAAAGTGAGATTAACTAAAAAATAACCATAGTAGGTTTTCTGCCAATGGTGTTGAGCCTAGCTCATGAATATGAGACCCTAAACACTGTCATCTTAAGGTGTCAGCATATATCTGAATTGCTGGGACAGACTCATGTGGTACTAACAGCGGATGAGCAGTTGTTCCAAATTAATGGAACTGAAATGGTCACAGAATTATCAATTCCTGATACCACGGCTTGGTGGCATTCATATATCACTGAATTATTTAAAAGCCTTAGGTCAGCAGTTCCAGTCATCTGGACTCAAGGAGGTCTGGACCGAGAGTGGTCTTCTTGGTATGAAAACAGGAGACAGGGTAATTTTAGGGAAAGATTATGAAAAAGGAATGAGAGTGCATGAAATAACTTTCCAAGCCCTCTGGATGCTATTGTTACCTCAACTAATGGAATTCCTTGAAGAAAATGATTAAGCCCTGAAGCAACAATTGGAAGCTGCAGTTATTGAAGATAGTGATACAAATGTCATAGGTGTGATGACATCTCAAAAATACTTGGATATGGTCAAGCAATTTGAGGAACAGAAAGGACAGAATCCAAATTATACCTTTTGGTTCATATATCTAGAAATGGTCTGTATTCTTCTGCAGTTCACATGTGCCAGTCGTGATGGTCTATTGAAGCTCCACCTTGAATCATTCAGAAGAATGTTTCCTTTTTTCCACCGTTATGGTCGTACTAATTGTGCCAAGTGGGGATAAGTGTACTTGGCCCAAATGAAGATGCTCCCACTTGAAGTAGAGCAGGAGTTCCTGGATGGAAATTTTGTAGTTAAAAGTGGCAATGCTAAATTCAACCGGGTCTACCCAGACCAAAGTTTAGAATGGTTAAACAGTACAGGTAAAAGTGGTGGTGGGATAGTTGGCATCACAAAGAGCTTAACAGCATTAAGCAGATGGAGTCTATCTATCAACCTAAGGTCCCAAATATCTGAAAAAACAAAGAAAATGTTTGGTATTGACATAGACCAGTTTTCTAGTCTCAAGGAGTCAAGTCTGTCAAGGAAGATAAAAGATGCTGGAGATGAAGATAAAGTTGTCCAGAAACTTGCTTCTTTTGGAGTATTTTCAGCTGAGGCTGTGGACCTAATGAACTGTGCTACAAAGGATCAAGCTACCGAGGAAATTCAAGAGTCCATGTTGGGAGTCAAAAGATTTGGTATGCATCAACTGAAGGAATTTTTGCAGGAAAGATTGCTATCACCTACAGATGCTCTAGATCATAAGAAATTCCACAGTTCTATGGTCAGAAGTATCCCTGTAATATTTGCAAAACTATATGAAGTGAATAAATCAGATGGCAAAAATCATCTATAAAAGCTAATAGATCTGTGTTGCAAAGGCTTGTGATATGCTTTGCTGCAGGAAGGGATGTAGATCTGGATGGTATCCTAAAACATGAACTTTTGCCTATTCTGCTTTCATTAGCTAAGACAGATGGCAGCCTTAAAGAAGGGCAAAAGCATCTTTCGATGGATATACTTTGACAAAGAATAACATGTAGCAACCAGTATGAAGTACCAAAAGACGTCACTCTAGTAGTTGATGGCCAAGCTTTAGTTGTTGCCCTTGGGAAACCACAGTCACTTGAAATCAGAACATTTGGTGATTATGCCAAATCATGTTTTGAGTGTATCTTTCAGCATGGAGGGCGACATGCAAGAATTGATGTTGTTTTTGATAGATACATTCAGCCATCAATTAAAGATGGAATCAGGCCGAGGAGGGCAAAACGCACAGCAATCCGGAGAGTAGTCGAAAATGATGTACCACTTCCTCCGGATTGGACAGCTTCCTGAGTGAACCTCAAAATAAAGCAGATCTTGCGCTCTATCTTTCGCATAAATTGATGGATTTTGCCCCAGAGGAAAAGTGTGTTATCACTGGCAGTTGTCTGGCACAAGCTGAGAGGGTGATAAGTAATAGAGTGAATTTGAATCTAACTGGTCTGTCAAGCACGCAGGAAGAAGTAGACACACATATGATTTTGCATCGCCTACATACCCAGTCATCAAACATTGTGGTATGGTCCAGAGACACTGATGTCCTACTCCTTCTTATTGCGAATAACCCTGCTATGCAAAACAAGCAGGTCTGGATGAAAGGTGGAACAAGCTCAGCACCCAAGTTTATTCAAATCATTGTTGGCATTTCATGCAATCACTGGATCGGACACAACATCATATCTCTCTGGTCATACCAAAATGACCGCTTTCCGACGTTACTTAGATAGCCCAGAGCTTTTGTTGAACCTTGGAAGAGATACTTCGACAGAAGAAACTATACAGAGATGTGAATTGTTCATATGCAACGTGTACAATGCTGCACAGGCAGCTTCTGCTGATGAAGTGTGGGTGATCCTTTTCAAAAATGGTGTTGATCCTGAAAAATTGCCACCCACCAGTGATGCTTTGAAGTTGCACATAATGAGGGCCCATCTGCAAACCATGGTCTGGCTTAAGGCCACAGAGCCGAAACCAATAATACTTCACCCAACAGAGTGTGGATAGATGAATGTAGAAGGCCATTTCAAACCCAAACTTGTAACTTTGCTGCCTGTTCCTAAGAGTTGCCTTGATATAGTGAGATGCCGTTCAGGGAACTGCGTAACAGGTAGATGTGGCTGCAGGAAGGCCAACATTACTTGCACTGGCCTATGCAAATGCAATGACCAGTGCTATAATGTACAGAAGAGAAGATGAGGTTATTGTTGCTATGAAACTTGTAAGTAAAAGGTTTAGATTAACTCAAGTTCATTTGTCTTGCAGCTTGCACTGGAGATGACCAGTGCTATAATGTACACATGATGAAGTTATTGTTGCTATGAATGAAAAACAATGTTGACACTGTGGGGCACTATTTCCAAAAAATCTTACAACTGCAGGCATTTGGGGTTAGATTTTACCATCCTGTTTTTTTTTTTTTTTTTTTTTTTTTTTTTTACACAATTTGGGTGTGCTAAATCCAAATCTCCTACCGCAAAACAAAAACAATTCTTTAATTACTTATAAAAAAAATTAGAAGTATTCAGCTATCTCACCATGTTTCTAGTACAAATTGTACAAAATGCAAATTTATCTGCCATCTTGATTTTAGCTTACTAATGAGCCGCCATCTTGGATTTTGTGATCTAAATGGCTTTCAAATACAAAAAGGTTCTAATACTCAAGAACCTGACCTAAAAATTAGTCTGACTGCACTTTTTAAATTTCTTTTTAGTGCAAATAGTATAGAAGTTACAAGCATAAATTGTTATTTCGGCAGCCATTTTATTTCTAGCTATCTAGCCTTAAAAACAAAAAATATCGAATGTCATCGGGCAGACTTAGATTCAACACACCCAAATTGTGTAAAAAAACATTGGAAGACAAAATCTAACACAAAATGCCTGTAGTTGTAAGATTTTCCGAAATCGTGCCCTGACTATGAGCAAATTACTTACATTAAATACCTAGTTTGAAGATATCCATATTATGAATTTCAAATCGAAATGTACCTTGAAGCTTTCTACAGCTTTAGAAGGCCTTACTATGTTGTTCTTCCCTACGAAAAAAATATTCTTCTTTTATTTTCCTCTCTCTCTCTCTCTCTCTCTCTCTCTCTCTCTCTCTCTCTCTCTCTCTCTCTCGCTCTCTCTCTCTCTCTCTCTCTCTCTCTCTCTCTCTCTCTCTCTTTGCCCGTGTGTGGTTCTAAAATGTGTGACTGTTAGATATGAATTTGCAGCCTCAAGAATTTTCTACTGTTACTACCTCTATTTCTGGTAATGATAACAATAATGGTGATAATAATACAAGCTCAATTATATTTGAATTTTCAATAGATATCATAAACAACCATATTATTGTTATTCGTTTTCAAGGCAATTAAGTTACAAAAGTATGTAAATCCTAAAAATCGGTATTGCTCTCTTTCAACAACCGTGTAATGTAAAATGATACATTTCTCATCCTGATCAATATCCAAATACATGTCACCTCCTATACTGCTAAACGGTAAAACCGGAAGTGACCCTGCCTGCCTTATAAAAGTTCCCACCTTGCACTTGGTGCATGAGAATATAAGAAAAAAAATGGCCAGTAATGGTTTTTTAGTAAAGCGTCGTGAAACTGTAAAATCTGACATGTACATGAAATTATTATTTTAAATTTTCAGCCAAATTAAACTGAAAATTACAAAATTTTTAAATCAAAAGCAACGCTTTCGACATAATTATCAAGTAGACTATTTTTTTCAATTATCAATTAAGTTTTAAATTTGAACAACTAATCTCTCAAATATGTTCATAATGAAAAAGTATTTATCCCAAATTTCGGGCTCACAAAAGAAACAAGTAAAAATATCCTATATCAGTGGTGTCTTTCTATAATTGGCAAGTTAACGAGATGTGGGGGCGTTTACTATTTTACCATTTCTTTGTTGAGCGACATCAAATTAGGATGGACGTCATGATATAATGATAAAAAAACACCTATTTATTTATATCTACAATAGGTTATTCATCTTTTTATTTTAACATACAGAATAGGTGTTTAAGAAGGTTAATATTGCTGTTAGTCTTTTTGAAATTTCCCGAGGTACAAGTACCAGAGAGAAACATTATACAGATGTACAAAACAGTTCACTTTGATTATGTTCGAATAAGAAACCCATTTCTTTTTTCTTTCACGGGGGTAAGAATTGATTAAATATTGGCCAATGAAATGCCCATTATATGCAGAACTATGTCTAGATTTCAATAAGAATAAATTATGATTAAAAAATATTTTCACTTCCATTTGCAGTCTGTATTAAATATCAAAGTTCACTTAAATATTTTTTGAATAGAAATCTCTTTAGCAAATAAAAATACCTGAAAGCCTTTTTTTTCTATTTTGTTATGCATTGGCGTATGATATCCCTCAATATAAAAATACCAACTTTGATTCAAATGCAACTTAAAAACGGTGGAAAACTTTTGATGAGGCGCTTTCATTACTGAATATACTTAGTCCTGTGTAATGAATGTGGTTGGTAATCAATTTTGCGGAGCAGAACAGATTTCATCTTCGTAATTATTACTTCAGATATACAGTTATTACAAAGAAGTTTTTTATTTATTTTTTTTACGTTCAACTAAGTAACGATCCTCCAAAATATTTTCTTTTGAGAATGGAAGCATATACAGTATATATATATATATATATATATATATATATATATATATATATATATATATATATATATATATATATATATATATATATATATATAAATGCGTGTGTGAGTGTGTGCGTATAATATTCAAAATCTGTTCTTTGCACATAAACGCCATGATATGGTGACTATGTATCTATGAAACCAAGAGAAAACAGATTGATTTAGACAAAGAAATCTTTTAAACTACTACAGTAGAAAGAAAAATACGTTCCCCATTATGGTCAAGTTAAAATTCGAAGTTTTTGATAACATAATCCTCTCAATGATTGGCACGTGTTTAAATATCTAATTATTAAAGAGTGATAAAAAGATATTGGAAGACTTGCAATGGCCTGACGAAATATAGAAAGGAATTGTATACCTTATTGTAACTGTAAATAATGAAGGCGCCATATCCTTCATCGTGATATCCTACTTCTCTTTATAGATCGTATTAATATTATCATTACCTTAACAGACATCAGAAATTACCATAATTGTCGTGTTACTGGGGAAAAAACTGTTATTTTAATGACTATTCTTTATTGTTGCCTTACATATCTTCAGAGATTTCGGCTTACGTTAACACGAATCTCAAAACTGGAGCGCTAAAATGTAGTCTGAAGTCGTCTGTTTCTACTCACCAATATCCCTTTCCCTATTTCTACATGGGCACTGCCCGGTACGTAACGACTAAATAGATAAGTAACATTGTGTAGGAGTTCGGTAAAAGTAAATCTTATGATTAATAAGCGACTTTTATTTGTTTGCCCGTCCGACTAGATTTTCCAAGTAAGCCAGAATTATTAGACCGTACATTTTCGGGAATTGGATGGTGAATAATGGTGTGCATAGAAGAAAATGAAGATGTCCAAAAGTACAATTCGTTACTATATTAGCGAATGCGATTAATGTATCTAAGTAGTTCTAAGGGTACGTAAGAACAATGAACGTCATTAAAACTGTTAATTTATTTATAAGCATTTAACATTTCAGTAAGTTCTAAAGTGTTCATGTTTGCTATTTACGCAAACTAAATATTGATGATTTTATATATGACTATCTCTTGGAGAGGAATAATATAACTCAGTCATAGGATTCGAAAGCTTCATTCTTTATTTGTTAAGACTGCAAGTGAGTGGTTCAGTTAAAATTCCACTGATCAACATTGGTAGTCTGCTCTTGAGCTCTGTGTATCCTCCAAATGTATCCAGCTAAATGAGGAACCAGTGCATATTTGGGTAATGGATCAGACCTTATATTCACAGATATACCAGCTATCATCAAGTCCAACGACCATGGTGACATTGAGGTTGAAATATCTGTCAATCAGTATATTCCAAATACAATCACTGGAAAAACGGTCTGGCTGAAATCAAGGGCTAACTGGGATAACATTACGGAATCCTGTCAGGCCCTTAATATTTTAGATGCTATATCAGATCCAGATCCCAAGAGGTAAAAAGAAATGCTGATGGCTATTTTAGTAAGGTATGTCCCTAGAAAGGTCATCAAGACTAAGACAAATGATCAGTCATGGTTTGACAATACATGCAGATGAGCTGATCATGACAGACTAAATTCAACATATTACTCTGTCACATGATTTCATATAAGGGGGCTAAATATTGATTCAGCTGACAACATCCCCCCCCCCCCCCCCCGCCCCATTAATAATTCACTTCCTTGGTACCAAAATGTTGGAAAATATATCTAATTTTCATTTCTACTTGTTTCTAGGTCAACATTTACCCGGAAACATTTCTGAATTTAAGTTTTCTAATCTCATCCCCTAGAAGTTTTTTGTTGCAAAATTTACTGATTGTTCAACTTTGAGGTAGAGTTTCACTATCATATCGGCAAAATCTAACCTTTTATCACTTGTTTGTGTGTTGTTTGGGTCTTTTTAATTTCTACAAACATTACTTTTTGAAAATGCCTAATTTGCATATTTCAAAATGGGCGCCATTTTCAATTTCCTGTCAAAAAATTTTAATGTGGGGCCTCTTTTCCTAGTTTCATGTACATATGTCTCCTATTGACTTATATGGCACCGCTAATTTATTGCTCTCTAGAACCTCATTATAAACAAAAATTAATAATGCATTTATTAGCATTGTTCCAAAACATGTTTATGGGGGTATGTTGCCTAAATTTGAAGTCTTGTCCGTAGTGCTACTTTTGACGGCAATATCACCAGTTTAGTCTATCAAGAGGTGCTCATTTAATCACAATACCATAGACAGGTAATATTTTTCATATTTCAATAATATTGGTTATAGATAAATAGTGCAAGTATTTAAACATAAAATATTTCTTTTGCCTCTGCATGTGGTGGCAATGGTGGTGTTGATTGCATCTAACTGTTGCAAGAGTGTGTAGAATAGAACTGTAGAGATATGGCATCTTTAACCTAGATCCCCGCCCAAGCACACCTGCTAATCTATCAATAAACTTTCCCAAAGGTTTGTGTCACAAAGAGGTTGTTACTAGAAAGTTGACTCAGTTTACCTCTGTGAGATGGGGAACATTTCACAAAGCCTCACATCAAGAGTGGCATCAAGAGGACCACAGGCCCAACTATGGGAGTCATGCTTGTCAGTGGTTGAGCTTTTACTACACATCATCCAATCATCCCGTGTTGGAGACTGTAGATGCACAAGGGATGCATACACAAGATGATACCCTGGATGTTTGTGTATGATCACACAAACTACTCACGATATCTCACAGTCTACCTGTGGGATATGTTGCAGCTCAGTAACACACATCCTGTTGATCAGGCCATTGAACAGACCATAAACAGAGACAGCAAAACCCCAGGTTGTATCATAGGCTTTAGCCTACAAAGCAATGCAGAGGTGGATCCTCACAGCTCATGAGAGGGCAGCCATCACCCAGAGCTACAAGCAGATGGCAGGGATGGAGGATGGGGAACAGGAGCCACAAAAAATGGCTAAAAAGCCAAGGATCAAGACTGATGAAGAATGTGTACAGCACATTGTGACATATATGACAGACCAAGACAACCCTTACCAGTGTGAAAATTAGGTTATGAGTCTTAGTTCTGGAGTCATTGCAGATGATCTTCTTCAAGCTGATTTTCTTCAGGCAGAAGCAATAGGGTGCAATGCATTTGAAGCTTTTGTCAATGACAGGCTTACTGCTACCACAGTGGACTTCTATGACCTCATAAAGAAACTTCAGCTCAAGACATTCTCCCAAACCACAAAAACTACAACAAAACATGCAAAACAAACAGCCAAAAGTGAGCTTGATTTCTTTGCAAGGACACTTGTTATTGGACAGAACAGGACACTAGGCCCACGCCTGGTCTTCACATTTGAACTGGGCCATATCCCATTATCCTCAGCATCTCTAGATGGTGGTCTCTGCAACACTCAAAAAGCAAAGCGTGGCCATCTCCTAGAATCAGACACTGTAGATGTACCAGGGAACATTCAAGGGAGTGTCTTCATCATGGATGGACTGGCTCTTCTGTACACACTGAAACAAATTCCAGGCACCTTCAGAGTCTTGGCTGTGAAAATCCTGAAACTCGTTCTGAGAGAGATAGAAGGATTTGGACCTGTGTCTAGAGTGGACCTAGTATTTGACCAGAATAGGTCTGTTTCCATCAAAAGCCTGAGGAGAAGTAGCCGGTCTTCAAGCGGTGCACTTCAAATGAAGATAACCAAACCAAGTCAGAAATGTCCAAAGCAGTGGCAAAGGTTTCTTGCTGATGATCACAACAAGACAGAGTTGATATGGTTCATTAACAGTGAATGGGTGAAACCAGAATATTCCCAACTCCTTGCTACCAAGGAGATCTTCATAACAGTGGACAACAGATGCCATAGATTGACATCCATAGAAGAACAAGTTCATTATAAAGTAGTCAGTAAACTATGCTGTAGTCAGGGGAAAGCAGATGGTAGACTCCTACTTCATGCCCATCATGCAGCGAAAAATATCCATGATACCATCATACTGAGAAGTCCAGATACTGATGTAGAAGTTATTGCTCTTCATCATCAAGACAAAATACAAGCTCAGTTGTATCTTGTAACAAGCTCAGAATTGCTCTTCAGCATTAAGACAAAATACAAGCTCAGTTGTATCTTGCAACAGGCTCAGAATTGCTCTTCAGCATTAAGACAAAATACAAGCTCAGTTGTATCTTGTAACAGGCTCAGAACAATGCTCATGCATGGTTGACATCAACAGCTTAGCAAGGCAGCTGGGAGAAAACATGTGCAAAGCAATAGTTGGCCTGCGTACCTTCACAGGCACAGATTCCACCAGCATTTCATGGCAAAGGCAAGAAGGCAGGATCTTGCACAGATAGACAAAGTTTCAGAACTCGCAATGCAGAGTTTGGGTGAAACCTTTGAAGTGAGTGAAGAACTGCACTAGCAGTGTGAGCAATTTACCATTCTGCTCTATGGTTTGACTATGCACAAAATATCAATGATGTGAGGTAGATTTTGTTCTTTGTTAGAAGCCACCAATCACAGCAACTTCCACAAACACAAAATACACTAAGACAACACGTTGAAAGAGCAAATTACCAGACAGCAATCTGGAAACGTGCTTTAGAAACTGATCCTGACATCCCCAGTCTTAGTGGTCATGGCTGGACCCTGACTGATGGTGCACTATCCATCTACTGGCCAGACAAACAACCTGCCCCCATGTCCTAATAGAGTGCTCAAGCTGTGGATGTAAGGTCAGGGCTGCCAGATTCATATGAAAAAAACCCAGCTTACAGAAACGTCTAATTTAAATGAAAAATAAGAGAATCCTACTTACTTCTACATATACTGTATGACACAATGATAATGCATCCTCAACCTCCTCCTCTGAGCCTTCTTCATCGGTTCCTCTTGACAATGTCGACGACTGTCTATTTTCCTTTTGTTTTTCCATTCTCTCCAAATACCTTTTGCTCACATATCCTCCCTCCAAGTCGTTGATTAATTGTTTACTGGGTTCCCACATAATGCATCTCATATTGTTCCTTGTAACTGATTGTTTTGCAAGTAACCTGTCTTTCACAGTTTTGGCTTTTAATGAATTAGTGCTTTTTGTTTTAACACACCTCATTAGTGAAAATATTCTTTCCACGCATGCAAAAGAAAGTGGTAAGATGGTCAGATTATTCATAAAATTGGATAGCAAATTATATTTCGGATGATGAAGTCCAACTTTTATATCCTTCAACTTCAACCAGTATTCGGGAATATTTTCTACAGACATTTGTAAATTGTCTGCTGTCAAACGAAAACTTCGCCACTGGTCATTTAGGCTATTTAAACTGTTTTTCGATACAACGTTCGGAAAGTGAACAGCTGCTAAAGAAATTATAGATGGAGGTGATGTGCTAGTATTAGCTACCTTCGGGTCTAATTTCTTTAGCTTAGCAACAATCCCATCGTCATTAAACGGAAATCTCCTAGTTTTTACAGATAGTTCAATTAAAAATTTCAAACAATCTGTTGTTAATTGTTTAATGGAGTTTTCATCAGCAATAGGTTCATTAATTAAATGAGCAGAGGCCTTTCCTCCAAGGTAAATTTCATTGACACTTCTAAAATAACCCATATTTCAGATTTTTTTTTTTTTTTTTAGAAAAATCCAGAAACCCTGATGGGTCTTGGAAAAACCCAAATTTCAGACTATTTTATAAGAAAGAATAACCCAGAAACCCAGATGGGTCTTTAAAAACCCAGATCTGGTGGAAAAACCCCAGCACTGACAACCCTGTGTAAGGCACCATCTCGTCGATCTCCTTCCTTAACAAAACATTGCTCTTGCAAGGGAGCAGGTCGATGTAGGGACTGTGCAAACAGAACACAGCTATAACAAATCGACAACGAGAGTGATGATGATGATTTTAACGACGATTCATACACTCCACTGTAAATGGACTCGTTAATACTAAAAACATAGTGTAATGTCAATGTAGTTACTAGTTTATTACCAACTGTTTCTATCGTAATTATCTCTAATGTTTATAGAGTCATGGTTTTACATGAGCGAAAGTAATAATTTTTTTGATACATCAAACTGTGTTCTTTTGTCAATAGCAATCATTGCAACCTATCATTCTTAACAATGCTAATTGTGAAATGCGATAGCTTTCCTATTGTAATGAGTTGGTATATTACAAATATTCTTAATTAGTGTGAGGTTTAAATACATTGAATAAAATTAATGAAAATGAAACATGATTTCATATAATTATATTGCATTTCTTGTAAGTTATAAAGTGGAAAGGATGGAAATAGGTTAGAAACATTATGTCATTAAGAAACAAGCTAACACAGGAAATGGCGGCCATTTTGAAATATGCAAATTAGCCATTTTCAAAGAGTGAGGCTTGCATAATAATGAAAAGAACCAAACAACACAAAAGCAAGTGATGAAAGGTTAGATTTTGCCGATATAATAGTGAAACTCTACCTCAAAGTTGAACAATCGGTAAATTCTGCGACAAAAAACTTCTAGGGGGTGAGGCTAGAAAACGTAAATTTAGAAATGTTTCCGGGTAAATGCTGACCTGGAAACAAGCAGAAATGAAAAGTATATGTATTTTCTAACATTCTGGTGCCAAGAAAGTGAATTATTAAGGCGGGGGAAGAGCTAAATCAAAATTTTGGGGTCTTGCGTGATAGCACATATGCCACTCTTTGGAAACAAAGTTGTTCATGTGAAAATTACACCACTTATTTTATATCATCGCAGTATCTTTGTGAATGAGCGAAAGTTCAGTAATACTCTGCCATTTCCAAAGAGCGGCATATCTGCACACTGCAGTAATGTGCTCTCCAGAGCAGTTAGGTACCTGCAAGTTTCTTTTAGTTTTAACACGCCATAAACAAGAGAACCTTGAGAAAGATTTTTTAATGTAGAGTAATTCGAATAGAATTTAGTATTGCTTCGATTAAGAATTACAGAATCTTGGAGTGGAGAGATATGTTTTAGGATTACTTCAAGATATCCTTACAGGTAGGCAGCAGCGAGTTGCTGTTGATGGAATCTTGAGTGAACCAAAACCTGTTGTATCTGGAGTTCACCAGGGTAATGTTAACGGTCCACTGTTATTTTTAGTGTACAAAAGTGATATGGTTGTTGACCTAGAAAACAGGATTGTTCAGTATGTCGATGATGCAACACTTATCAGTGTAATAAAATCTCCACTTATTTAGAAATGGAGCTGTAGACTTAGTCATGACTTGGAACAGATTACTGAATGGAGTAGTCAATGGGGTATGAGGCTTAACTTTAGTAAAACGAGGACACCATTGATTTGTAGATTCATACTAATTTCCCACTCCATCTTTCCCTTGAAGTGGATGGGACCCTGGTGAATGAAACTTACTTATGAGAAACATCTAATGGAAATTGGGTATTTTATAGAAGTTAGGTATTACATATGAGGCCTCATATATTTATAACAGTGATAAAATCAGCGCAACCTGTTTTAGGTCTTTTGTTCTTCCTTTACTAAATTACTGTTCTCCGGCGTGGATGTCTTCTTCTGCCAGAGATTTATGTCTTTTTAAGAGAGTGGTTCATAGTGGTAGGTTTCTGTTTTCCAACATTAGCAGTTATGACCTGACCATTGACGGATTGTCTCTTATTTGTCAATTTTTCATAAGTTGTATATAGATAGAGATCTTTCTCATTCACAACTGATCCCTGATCCTCTTTTCCTCCTGAGAGCGACTGGTTTTGCTGAACAAAAGCACCAATATGCAATAAAAGTGCCTCACTGTCGAACTTCTCAGTTCCAGAGGTCCTTTGTTCCTCACACTGTTGGATTGTGGAACAGCTTCCCTGAGGATGCTGTGGAACTGGAACCTTAAAAGTTCAAGCGAAGATACAATGCATCGATATCCTTAAGTAAATCTTTTATTCTAATAATTTACTTACATTTATGTCTATTTTTTTCTTTTTCTAATAACTGATTTCGTCTTTCTGTGCTTCCTATTACCCACTGTTACTTCTTTCAAATGAACACCATACACGTTGGAAGCTTGAGTTCGATAGGGTTCATCTTCTGAATAATAATAATAATAATAATAATAATAATAATAATAATAATAATAATAATAATAATAATAATAATAATAATAATAATAATAATTCAAAATGAACGCAATCTCATATGGAACACACCGAAAGCTACATCAACTTGTAATAACGCTAGGTAAGAAAAAAAAAAAAGAGAGTATATCTAATTAAGTGATCTTCGAGTTACAGTTAATAAGTAAGCAAAATATGCAAGTATTAACACTTGCTAAAGATAAATCGACTGGTGCAGTGATGAACGAAAAAGGGAGACAGATGGCACACCGTAAGGGAAAATTTAATAACATCGGCTATACTTAGTTACCTACTACATATTTTGAAGAAAGGAAAATATTCATAACAGTCTTCGTTGTTAAAATTATTTTTCGTATTTTCAGTTAATTGATTAATTCGTATCATTACAATAAAGTGAATTAGTAAGAAAAAACAGTAGAAAAATAATACAATTTAATTTTTAACATCTATGAAAATGCCAGTCATTGTATCCAGAATGACCAATGTAACTAACAGCAGCATAATTCCATTGAATCATAACAAGAACCGGACTCCAGTCAATGTAAATTTCTATATGCTGAAGGCTGATGGTAATTTTAATGTTCACAGCTGAAAAAATTGACGAGTTTCGTTTAAATATCATACGTACTGTAGATTCTTACCAAGTGAATTTTACGGGAAATACTTTTTGCTTATATTGAATGTAATTGCTGGTGATTTTGTGAAGAAGTATATGAGATTTCAATTAGGAAATCCGGGAGGAAAAAAATTTCAATGTAAAGGAGCAAAAAATATATACTGTATATATATATATATATATATATATATATATATATATATATATATATATATATATATATATATATATATATATATATATATATATTATGAATATCATGATCTATATGAGTATAAAGCCCTTTGTTGGCTGAGTCGGTTGAGCTTCAGACTGTCACTTGATGGGCCGGAGTTCAATTCCCCTGGCCGGCTGATGAAGAGTTAGTGGAATTTATTTCTGGTGATAGAAATTCATTTCTCGCTATAATGTGGTTCGGATTCCACAATAAGCTGTAGGTCCCGTTGCTAAGTAACCAGTTGGTTCTTAGCCACGTAAAATAAGTCTAATCCTTCGGGCCAACCCTAGGAGAGCTGTTAATCAGCTCAGTGGTCTTGTAAAAGTAAGGTATACTTAACTTTTATATGAATATAATAAATAATCCCACAGCACTTCTTCTTCTTCTTCTTCTTCTTCTTCTTCTTCTTCTTCTTCTTCTTCATTTAACATGATTTTTCCCATTTTTCATATGGGGTAAGCACGATGCCTTCTTCAGAAGGACTTTGATTTGATGTTGGGGTAGGCCGTAGCCTCGATCGGCTGCCCTGCCTGACATTGCTTAGACCCCAAAAGCACATGTGTATATGTATCGTACCAAATCCCCAGCTCCCTTTCTCCCAGCAGCGAGGAGACTTGAGCGGTTAGGCCGACAGTTCGAGACGTGTGAGGTGTCTGTTATGTTTTTTAGAAGATGTTGGAGTGGCTTTGTTTATGTGTGTATCAGTCTGTAACACCCATGTGCTTTCAGCAAACCTATCAGTTGATTACATACATAATCCCGGGGTGTTACACGGATAGCAAAGTGTCCGCCTCTCTGACCGGTCGGCTGCGGATTTGAACCCGTGCCACAGACTTCTATGAAGTCCGAGGCTGCTGCTCTACAGACCGAACCATTGAGGCTCTTAATCCCACAGCACTAATATTTGTTATTTACATTCTCTTATCTACTACACCACCAATAGAAATATTATAGTAATGTAAACACTTTAGGTGATTAGCTATTGTAGGCCTAGGATATGATTCATTTCAACATTGACTAGAACTTGATAAATTGATAGGATAACGAGAGACGTGCCATCCATATTTTCTTAACATGAAGAAAAATAAGACTTGAAATGTTGTTTTCATAAATTTATTCTTATTTCTCTTGTTTATTGCCATTGCAATGAAAATACTCGGGGTATGAGTCTTGTTTGGGATTATCAGTAGTAAAAAATAACAATAGATTACTGAAATACTACATTCGAGAAGAAACAATTTCGTATATTTCGCCTGCAGCAGTAGGGGCCCGTAAATCCTAACACATTTTTGGAAGGTGTTGTGGCAGCAGGCAATAAAATTGAAATTCGAGGCTCAGTGCGTCGAAAATATCGCTATGCTCTACTTGAACCGAAGAGACGCCTGGAATATCTTAGAGGCAGAGAAAGGGAAGATGTCGATGCCTTACGGACGGTTGCTTTCTGTGGAGATTTTTTCCTTGTGAGGCTGTGCAGGGGAAGAAATTACGGTGTGAATGTGCGCTGGAAGGAAAGGGATGTTCACCTTTTCATACGTTTCTTCTATGACACTGTAAGGCTGGCTCAGACACAGACAATACTTTAAGAGCATTTTTTTTTATCAAAATAAATAAATGCAAAATAAAAAAAAACTTATTTCAAAATCAGGAAATTGTAATAACTAGTACCATGAATTCATTATTTTTTTTTTTTACATGATAACAAAACGTTACCTAGCTAGGTATTGACGGGGATATCAGTAATACGAAACTAAAAATATTCCAATAACAGTTTATCTTTTACAGGGAAATGTATGAAACATTTTTTTTTTTTTTTTTACAAAACAGGCTTCAAGTAAATACCTTATAGTGATGTAGCACTATCGTATCAAGACAGAAACAGAAGTTCTGTGTATAAGAATAATTCTCACTAATCACTAAAATATGTTACCCGAATAAAATATCGCATTTTACCAGGATAAATAATACTGCAATCGCAGTATAAATTATTATGCTGCTACTCTCAAACTGCATCCTGTTCAATTCATGTTTTTAATACGGTAAGCACGTCGGTACAGAGCCAAGTTTTATTGCTTTGGTCGGCAGAAGGACAATGGTTTATGAGGAAAACGGCACAAGTTGTTTGAACTCCGTTGGATCGAGATCAGGTTTCTTGCTGAATTAAGTGTGACTGGGTATCAGTTAAGTGACAGTAAAAAATAAAATAAAATAAGATATACGTACGCTCACACAAACACACACACACACACACACAAACACACACACACACACACACACACACACACACACACACACACACACATATATATATATATATATATATATATATATATATATATATATATATATATATATATATATATATATATATATATATATATATATATATATATATATATATATATATATATATATATTAGGTTGGCCCTTAGATATATGGTAAATTGAAATTTTTGGAAATCATTGTGAGAACCAAGGTTAATGAGTTTTTATCAGGCTAAAGCTGTTGTGTGTAAAACATGAGCAAGATAAAATATTTACAGGTTGCACATGCGCATTGAATTTTATTTACCTTTACGCATCAACAGACTCGAGGCCATCCTCTTTTACAGAGTATTAGCTGCTCAGTGGCAGGGGTGTCATGGGTGTCAACCCACTCATTGTTGCCCAGTGATTTGTGTGATCTTTTTGCTGTCGAGAAAGGCACACCTATGCTCTGACACACCATGCATCAGAAAATTCAGTTGATCTTCATTATGTGTTATGAGCCGGTTATACTCTTGAATGAGAGCAAATCCACGCTCTGCACTGTCATTTGCGACTTCAATTGCTTGGGCAATTTTCTTTGATGATTGATGATCGTTTAGATTGTTCCAAAAGCTTGGATCTTTATCAAGGAATTTTTTATCCAGTTTTATTTTCATAAAGAAGTTGCGGGTGTTCTTTGTAACAAAGTCAGCAAGACACTTGTTAGAAAAGTCTTCTCTCTATGGACGTCTAAGGGGCTCTTCATCTCCACCTTTACTGAGCGCTATAACCATCTCCCTTTTTACCTGATCTGACAACCCTTCGTCAAAAAAAGCTACCCCTACTAACTCCTCAGAAAGATACCACAGATAGCCAGCGAATTTTTTGCAATGCAACAGCTCCAATTTTCTTGTCGTGGTAATTGTTCAACATCTTGAGAAGTCTTAGTTTATTGCTTGGGGCAGATGTTGAAAATGTAGCTTTCATCCAAGCCTTTAGATAAACATTGATAATGAAAATGCACATGTCACGGAGACATTGCTCTTCATTGGCTGTCAATTTGAATTGGCTCCGTAACATACATGACTTTAATGAGTAAATTACTTTGGCCATCCATCTTGCTCTGTGCACTGGCCCCGGAAACTGAAGGTGGATACCCCTTGGAGGGATGCCACCAAGAAAAATGATAGCAATTTCAGTCAGCTCACGGTAATCATATCTCTGAGGCCTTTTTGCTGCTCAAGAGTATTCTTTGCACAGTTCAAGATCTCTGATATATCTTCAATACAGGCGGCCACCATGTCATTTTCTGCACCAGTCTGAAAAATAGATTTGTCAATGTAGTCCTATTGATTCTTAAACCTCTTGAACAAGGGACCCTGATTTGGCCCCATGAGAGAAGTGAAAACTGCTTCAATGACTAATTCCAAAATGTGATGTCGACATGCAAAATATAAGTCCTGTTCAAGTTTTGCTTTAATAAGAATGCATGCACCATTGTTTCGTCCAGTATTTGAGACAGTAGTGTCAAAGGACATGCCAACAACATTTGCTGTCAAGCCTCGTTCTTCTAAGGCTGAAACAATAGCATTTGCTTAGGAATGTCCGGTTCCATTGGGAATTTTTGCAATCTTTGATAGTTTTTTTCCCCCAAACCAGAGACTATGATTGGAAGACGATCTACATGTTTGTTAGTCGTTAAATCTTGCATTAACTTTCCATCCCAGTGAACAATCAAGGGGACATCTGTTTTGAATTCTGCTTTTAGTTGCTTTACAAGCTGGGCTCGTTGCTTCATGCGCTCATGACGAATGGATGATATACTGATATTCAATTCTTCCACATTTTGTCCAAGGGCTTTTGCAGTTTCTGCAAGCACAAACACAGTCTTTCTGTCAAAAATTTTACCCCTATCCAATGCTCTTGTAAGTCCACTGGTGACAATATTAACTTTTACTTTTTTTTGTGTGTGTTTTTTTTGGACTTGAGGGGCCTGCTTTTTCAGGTGCACTTAAATCTGTCTCAGATAGCATCCCTGGTGAGTCTTCATGATCACTACTGCTACCTGATGATTCTAACGAGACGGTACTGTTATTTGTTGAGCAATCATTATAAGTACGTCTTTTACGTTCTTCTTGCATTGTCTTACAATTCAATGAACGGGCTTTCTGCGCTGTTAAGGCCGTGTCTTTTGATTCCATTGATCCTTTCTTTCCTGGTTCACTTTGAGAAAGAAGAAATTCTGTCTTCCTGATTTTTCATCTGGGCCAAGGCATCTGCACTAGCCATATCAAGGAGATCTTTTAATCCATTAGTAAAAGAATTTCCTTTGGTTATTTGTGGTGCTGATGGTCGAGCACGGCCATTCTTAAGAAGCTGATAATTACAGTAGAACGCTTCAGTTTTTTCTATCATTTTATTCTCATGTCCCATTCGAATGCGGGCACGATTCCAAAACTCTGCAGTTTTCTCAAGCACTGTAGTTGAAGCTTCCCTAATTGTCATGCTTTTCTCTATGTGAAGATAATAGAAGTATGCTAGAGTATCTCCCTTTGATGGTAATTTTGAACCTTTCATATCATCTTGGTGTCGCAGAAGAAAGATATCACGAGTTTTCTTTGACTTTTTCTTTGATTACTTGGAATCTGAAAAATAACAACATGATTATTATAAAAGGTAGGAATACTTATTTTTTATCAAAAATTATAGTAACATGGAAATGTATATAACAACATATATGAAATACGAATAAAATGAAACCCAGGTAACAATACCAAATATTGCAAGATTAGCACATAAGTACTTAACAGAAGGCAATTACAGCCAATAAAGTGAAAATGCTCTTGTACAACCATTAAATATTATTAGATTTAAAAAATACTTTACACAGTTTTTAATCATAATAGAACCATTTAAGCCTGGTTCCTGATATATTATTCAAAATCACAAATTAAGGACCACTCTAACATATATATATATATATATATATATATATATATATATATATATATATATATATATATATATATATATATGTGTGTGTGTGTGTGTGTGTGTGTGTGTGTGTGTGTGTGTGTGTGTGTGTGTGTGTGTGTGTGTGCTGTCACGAAGTGATCAAGTGCCTGGTTATTGCACAATTAATAAGACCAAAAGTTACCTCACTTCAGCCAGACACTTGAAACCTCATAACAAAAATGTTAAGACTGAATACTCTAAAGGTACAGTGATCCCTTAAAACTTGCTTATCACTTGAAAGAAATCAATCTAACTTTATCAAGTTATGGGTTAGGTAACAACTAATAGGCTATAAACAGACTAATGGAAAATGGGCATCACTTCATCAAACACTATAACGGTTTCCCTGGTTCTATTTCACTTTGATAAAGGAGAACTTGACAGACATATCACTTACCTTGTAAAATTTCATTAATTTCTCTAATCACTAGTGGTCAAAATGAAACAATGTGCTTTTAAAACTTTAAACAGACAAATTTATTTCTAAGTTCAAAAGTTATATCAGAGTTCACAATCTCAAAAAGATTTACTATTACTTAATAACAGTGTAAGATTTAAGTATATCTTAATCAAGATTAATTTACAAAACTTTAATTTATCAAGAAAGCAATTTAGTTAACTAAAATTCGAACCCTTAACTCTCACTCAAGTTTTAAATATAAGTCTGAACATCTGCAACTATCCCAAGTGTTCACTAAGACAATAATAAATGGGAGTCAATACAAATATTCACTGAAATCTCAATAAGTATGCACTGACAAAATGCTAAGTAATCACCAACAAAAACTTTGGAAAAC
Organism: Macrobrachium rosenbergii; assembly: GCA_039081455.1. Lineage (NCBI taxonomy): Eukaryota > Metazoa > Arthropoda > Malacostraca > Decapoda > Palaemonidae > Macrobrachium > Macrobrachium rosenbergii. Next base: position 44,943,470 of record JANJGK010000020.1, on the reverse strand, counting down.
ACAGTGTAATTATAAAACTGGAGCAATATGATAACACAGACATATAAGAATGAAGTATGCAAAAATGGAAATATACCAACAGCAATTTCACTAAGACAAAAAAATGTTTAAAGATTATATCAATCTTTCAAAAGATTACCTTCTCTTAAAAGAAAGCTAAACTCACGTCTTTCTAAAATTTCCTCAAAGACAATACTGCTAAGTCACAATTATTTGCACTTAGTAAAATACAGTTAGCAGCAAGACACATTAGAACTCACTATAAGAGATATTATCCACCTCTTATCAAAATAATATTTCTCTATCACAACAACAGTACAAAACATATCAAGAATCTTACCTTCTTCAACAGAAAATAGTAAAACACATTTTCACAATACTTGCACAATATAAACACCTTAGATCATCCTTACAAAATGTATACACTTCGTGGGTGAATTTGACAAAACTTCTGCTTTTGTGGAAGGAGGATAAACAGCTTTATATATATACCCTTTAGACACAATATTGTACCAGAGAGAGAGAGAGAGAGAGAGAGAGAGAGAGAGAGAGAGAGAGAGAGAGAGAGAGAGAGAACTGCTGTCTTTGAATTCCCCAAGGCAACTCCTCACTCTCTCTGATTTCCCTTGTATATATATGGTGAGTCCTAAAGGGTTACTAACTAGTCCCTTCAGTCTTTGAATAACGGGTTTCACCTTCCACCTCTCAGTATACATGATACATAAAGTATACATACATTATACATACATGTATACATGTACATTATACATACAGGACTGGAGCTTCAAGCTCCTTATCTCAAAATTAACATTTCCTGTCCTGGGTTAAGCACCTGGGTATATAGAAAAAGTATTTTGCGACCAAACTGGCTCAGCTATCAGCGTGTCAACTTCAGCTCTCTCATTTCCTCATTCTTTGTACTCAGATTATGGAAACCATAATAGGCATAGACAAAGTTAATAACTATGGCCGAGGCCTGTCAACTCATCAAGATAAGCAAAGCGGCCCTTGCCTTTCTGCCTTAACACCAAACATCTTTGTCAATACAGGATTTGGTGATCTGATAATGGTTCAAAAATATCTCTCTCTCTCTCTACAGCACTTAAACTTTAACTTCCACAAACAGTGTGTTACAAACATGAATGATTATACATTACAAAGTCACCTCAAAACATATGAAGTACCTGAAAATTATCTTAAAATACAGAACACAACAGTCATCTGTAATAAAGACATCTCAAAATCATAGACATCAAATCAAAACATACACATAATCTCGCATTATAATATTATATATATATATATATATATATATATATATATATATATATATATATATATATATATATATATATATATATATATATATATATATATATTATATATATATATATATATATATATATATATAGTATATATATATATATATATATATATATATATATATATATATATATATATATATATATATATATATATATATATATATATATATATATATATATATATATATATATATATATATATATATATATATATATATATATATATATATATATATATATATAATATATATATATATATATATATATATATATATATATATATATATATATATATATATATATATATATATATATATATATATATATATATATATATA
>JANJGK010000020.1:44916613-44941707 GCA_039081455.1 Macrobrachium rosenbergii | reverse complement strand
ATATATGTATATATATATATATATATATATTATGTATATATATATATATATTATATATATATATATATATATATATATATATATGTATATATATATATATATATATATATATATATATATATATATATATATATATATATATATATATATATATATGTATATATATATATATATATATATATATATATATATATATATATATATATATATATATATATATATATATATATATATATATATATATTATATATATATATATATATGTATATGTATATATATATATATATATATATATATATATATATATATATATATATATATGTATATGTATATATATATATATATATATATATATTATATATATATATATATATATATATATATATATATATATATATATATATATATGGTGGTATGTGATGATGTCATGTAGGAGAAGACTGAAGGTTGCAGGGATGGAGAAATACTGTAATGTCCCAAGTCATAAGTTCCTGTATTCCATATAGCAAATAGGTAGACATGGAGAGGGTACTGCAAGGTGTACAACTTGTGCCAAGAGAAGCAGGAAGAATAATCATGCTCATGTGTAGAGTGCAGATTCATCTCATGTCATTATGCATAGCAAGAGACAATGTTCATGAAATAGAGAATGCATATACATACAGTAATATATACAGTAATTCACACCTCCCCTCCCCCTTTTGCGTTCAAAGAGGTATCTTGAATATACTATGCAAGTTACATACAGTGAACTATCAAGTGATAGAGTACAAAGCAAATAATGTACAGTGAATTTATCAAGTAATAATGTGCAAAGCAAATAACATACAGTGAATTTATCAAGTAATTATGTGCAAAGCAAATTGCATAAGTGGCACGTGTGGCCTTTGTACACTGGTTAGGCCTGTTTAATCTTGGAGACCTGCGAGGGGTTTTGCAGAGAAGTGACGACATTTCCATGTCGGGACTAAGGACCACAGGGATTAGAGTTAGAAACTTGATCGGGATCAGGCACTGGATGTAGGAAGCGATGGTTTCGACGTGGCACTCGACCACTTGTGTGATCGCGTGCCACCCATGTTGATCCCAATCTTGTCCATTCGATGGGATGTCAGGTCCTGGATGCAGACATGTTGGCCCACATTCAGTCTGGGCAGGGGCTGGGCGTGGGCGTCGTAGTTGCACTGCACTTGAGCTTCTCTGGCAACAGCTCGGCGGTCACAGTCATGGGCCTTTTCTTGCCAATCTTCTGTGGATGACTGAGGATGGGCGGGCACACATGTATGGAGAGGGTGACCATACAGTATCTGGGCAGGAGAGCGGCCATGGTGGTTGGGTGTGTTGCGTAACTCAAGGAGCCACTATCAAACACTTCGCAGTAGATGTTTCCTGTACAGGGCGTTTTGAGGATCAAGTGCTTGACAGCCTTGACAGAGGCCTCAGTGTGTCCATTAGACTGTAGGTAGTGTGGTGACAAGGTTATGTGGTGTACACCCCAACACTCTGTGAAGTCGGTGAATTCTTTGCTGGTAAACTGGGGTCCTCCAGTCAGTGTGTAGGTGCAGGGGAACACCCACCTCTCTGAAGTAACGGCAGAAGTGCCGTATTGTCGAGGAGGTGGTGGTGTCACCCTTGCAAGGGATGATCACAGGCCAGCCAGAGAGGCAGTTGGCGACCACAAGCAAGGACTTCCCTGCTACCTGGAAGAAGTCCACTGATACTGACTCATAGGGCCTTGATGGGTAGTCATCAATGGTTGAGGCATCCTTGTCCAGGGAAGCTGTTGCAGTGTTGATAACTGACCTGATGTGCGCTGTTACCTCGGCGCAGCCAGTCATATCCTCAGAAGTAGGGGTGGCTGACAGGTGCATGGGAGAGTGCATCTGGGATGCATAGAGAATTGCCAGCATGCCACACCGCAGTAAATTGATATTGCAACATGTACTCCTTCATTTGCTGAAGCCATGGGTTTTTGACCATGTCCAGTGTGTAGCTGCTGATCATGGGCACCAGCGGATGATGGTCAGTTTGCAGGATGAAGGTTGGCAGTCCTTTGAGGTATAGGTGGAACTTTGTGAGGTCCCAAGATACTGCAAGCATCTCCAGCTCAATCGTTGCATACCTCGTCCTCGGCGTCTGCGAGAAAATGGGTTCCACATTGGACTAATTGGAGATGACCAGAGCCATGGTCCTGGAGGAGGGCATGACCTATCCCATAAAGGCGAGATGAGTCGGTCTGGAAAATGGTTGGCTGTGTTGGGTCAAAAGATGCAAGAACAGTTAGGCTTCAGAGTGCTTACTTCACGTGTTTGAAGGCCTGGTCATGGTCCGGTGTTCACATAAAAGAGCGCTTGGGGCTTATGAGTGGGCGAAGGGGCTGTGCAGTCAGGGCAATATCTGGGGTAAACTTTGCCAACTGGTTTAATAACCCCATGAAAGAACGTAGGTCCGTTAGGTTGGATGATGTCGGGAAGTCTTGTAGAGCAGCAACTCATCCTGGATCAGTAGCGATTCCTTCTTCAGAAAGAGTGAAGCCACAGAAATTCACTTAGGTCTCTGCCACTGTGAACTTGTCTCTGTTGAGAGTGATGCCGTGTTTGCGGTAGAGGGTGGGCAGTTCATGGATCCTGTGGTAGTGTGTCAGTAGGTTGTCGTCGAAGATGAGAATGTCATCGACAACCTTGACACCCTTCTTCACGCCCTGGGGAGCCAGGTCTCCATGGTAGCAATAAGCATCGCTGGTGACAACAAAGCCCATGGGTCCCCAGCAATGCTGGAAGCATCCGTAAGGCGTCACAAAAGTGGTGAGGTGGCAGTCCTCTTCTGCAAGCTCCATCTGCCAGTAGCTGTGTAGAGCATCCGCGGGTGGTGAATAACTTGGCAGTGGAGTTGACAACGTGGACAGCAGCTAAGGGTGTGGGCAAAGGGTGGGCTGGTCGGGAGACTTGTGTGTTTAACTTGGTGAGATCCACCATGATGCGAATTCCCTTGGCCTCTGGGACGACGATTAGAGGGTGGCACCATTCCGATGGCTCAACTCCACAAGGCTTAATGGTTCCTTGCTGGACCATGGAGTCTAGTTAATTCTTGACAGGTTCGCGGAAAACATAGGGGATTTGCCGTCGGGTGTGGATGGCGAGTGGGCCTGCATCCTCCTTGAGGTGAATTTTCATGGGAGGGCCTGCCATCGGCCTTAACCCTTAAGGGATGGATTGAGCCTCAGTGTGAAGTAAAACAGGTTTGGGGAGGTGGACGGATTGAGCTTCAGTGTGAAGCAGAATTACACACCACTGTTATGGTGATAATGATTCGAAACAAAAGTGCCAATACTTCTATATGCTATAAATTCACTAATGGCAACTTTTATACAGATGTGAGAGTTAGGCCAGTACCAGTAATGTTTGTGACTTCAAGGGTGAAAGTACTGCATCTCTATCTCTCATGCGAGTCTTTTGGTAAATTTGCTTGTAAATATACGAAGGGATTGCTGTTGTTTTTTGTTTTTGTCTTTTACGATAGTATGTCGGCTGTAAATGTAATTTTACAAAGAAAATTGCAAATAAATATTAGAAAAAGCATGTAAAAGTAAAAAGTTACTAAATCTTCCTTCTCGTAAACTTACATGAATATTTTACAACAAATATGCCAAAAAATTTTTATGTTTGTATTTCTTATCTGTTTTAATATTGTCGTGAGCAGTAATAATAATTTTACAAAATCCAAAAAACTTATTTATTAGAAAAAACATATATAAGTCGGTAAAATTTACGAGTCTTGTAAATGAGGCCCCACAAGGGGTTGTAAATAGTCATTTCCAACTTCTCGCAGAAGGTAGGGAAAATTTTTTAGAATTTTTTATTTATACCTTGTGAATGTATGTGTCATTCTCGTTCCATTGATGTGATTTTTTTTTTTTTTTGCCAACCTCAAAGTTTCCCCAGTCTGGGGTGCTGCACATTGATAAATTATGCCGTCCCTGAAGGGTTAAGGGGGGAAGCTATTGTAAATGTTACTTCTTTGACCTCTTTTCCTTGCCTTAATCAAATACAAGAAATTTATCTATGTTAGAGTAAGAGGTCAGACAATGTAGGATGTAGCGAGAGGGAAGCACTGTTTTTGAATTGGAAGCTTTTTCAAATTCCATATGCCACCTGCCGAGACATTAGCTTAGAGGGCCGTAAATCAAGGATAGTTTTTCCTGAGACAGACTTAGAGGTACTGTTCCTACAGCTCAGTCTTCTCTATCCTATGTACTGGAGAGCCTATTGTCATTTCAGGTCAAGCCCTGGGAGGCTGAGTTTTGAAGCAAACGGCAAGACGCTGCCCCAGCATCAGGACTCTCCACGCAGCCATCACAGTGTCAGGATGTGACATGGCTGTCGTTCAAGCCTCCGTTGTTTCCCTCCTTTGTTCAAACCATGGAGAAATTCGCTATTTCAACGGACCATGGAACCTCATGCAAATGATCACTGCATTAACTAACCTAGTGGAAAGTCTGATTTGACAATTGCTCCCAGTTCTCTTTCCCTTCAACTAAAACTCTCATTTTCCCTTGTTCCAATTTTCCTCTCTTAAACAGTCACTGACTAAGAAATCCTAGTAAAACATATCCAACACCAAACCAAAACCATTCCCGCAGTCGAACTCCAGGTCACGACATATTGGGGCATGGTGCCTCACCGCCTTGGTGCAGTGAGTGGAACCAGGCCAGGAGTGGAATTCCTGTTGGGTAAGAACTTCCTCTGGGGAAGCTTTTCCCCATCGCCAGTTTGCAGCCATGCTACCTCCACAATGGTGGCCTTGACTGTAGGACCACCAACCCCGAGCACAGCCACTTTGACTGGCGCACCACCAAGCCAAGAAGAAATACCTTCCATCCGCCAATGTGGTCAATAGTGGGGGCACACTAGATGCAATTCCAGGCCTAGTCTTCCCTCTCCATGAAAGGACAGCCACCAACAAAGTCCTCCCTCTCCATGAAAGGACAATAAAGGGAAGCAGTACCACTGTCAAGTGTGCCAGGTGACAGGCCACTCCACTAATTGGGAGGGCTGCCTAAATAAGCAACAGCCAGCAGATGCCCCAAATCAGGAAGCTCCAAGAGGCTCTGGCCTCTGGCTGGGACAGGAATCTCTGTCTCAGCCCAACTCAAGCCATCCACGAGGTATTGCACCTCTGGACTCTAGACCGCTTGTCAGGCATCCCTGACCATCAATCTCTGCCAATGCCACTTGCGAGCCCTCAGCAGTGCCACGCTCTGTCCATCTCGGACGTTGAGCCCCTACTAGAATTGGACCCTGTGCCAGATCCAGATCATGAGACGGATCCCCCGACGAGAGATCCAGGAGCCTTCACAGCATTGAGCCTAGCAACGTGTGAGCCTCCAGCACCCGACACTTCTTCCTCACCAGATGTGTCCCCAGAGGATGAACCTCTGGTGAATCGAACTGTTACACCTTCTCTGGGAGAGCAAGAACTGTCCTCCCCGGACATAGAGGTTGAGACTGCTCTTGCTCTGGTTCTCGCAGCAGTCGGAGTAGGGAGCTCTCCATTAGCCTCTGAGGTTACCCTTCACACCCAACAGCCCTTCTGGCCTTTCCCCAGAGTTGGTGCCCCCATCACCTCCTAGGACTGTCATAGATAGGCCTTAGAGGACCCGAAGAAAAAGAAGAAGGGGTGGAAGGAAGCCAAGTAGTTGCAAGAGTCATAAGCTCACCCGGGCACTCGTGCCTCCTTGGCACAAAGCCTTTCCATCTCAGAGTGATCCTGGCTCCTGCCCAAAGTGGGTAGCCGGTGTGATCTCTGCCTTAGTAACAGCTTAGACCAGATTCAGTAAGTAGTAATAGTATCCTTGTCATTTGAGGCTTGTAATGAGCATCAATATGTATGGAAGTATAATTTGTGAAGCCAGTAATCGTAACTGTTGTGAACAGAGCCACTGAGCTCATGACACGCATGGCATAATACCTCAGTTGAGGAAAGCATTCTCCATACAAAAAAACTCATTTAAAGAACTCAGGTTACATCTTTGTTTACTGTGATTGTAAATTTTAGCATAAGAAATTGTATACTTGTATGAATACTGTAACTTAGCTTGTTCTTTGTCATTTACGTTGGTGCTACTGCAGTGTTCTAATAGGTTATGTCATAAAAGATACAATTGAATGTACCATTTGTCTAGGACTGAATATGACGATTAGTAGAGGTAGCAAGGAAAAATCAGTAGACACGTTTAAGTAGTGTTAGGATTCTGTAGAAAGTAAGTGATTAAAGCTAGCACCCCATTCTAAAGTCACGTAGATCCTTAGCTAGTTGCATTGCCAGGGCAAAATCTGTTCAGGGAAAAGAGTAAAGTAGTCGAGGCGAACAGCTGCTTCATACAGTCTTTCACACCCAAAGGGGAGTGAATGCCTTCTTAACCCTTAGTGGACGGATTGAGCTTTAGTGTGAAGTAAAACAGGTTTAGGGAGGTGGACGGATTGCGCTTCAGTGTGAAGCAGAATCACGCACCACTGTTATGGTAATAATGATTCGAAACAAAGGTGCCAATACTTCTATATGCTATAAATTCACTAATGGCAACTTTTATACAGACCTGAGAGTTAGGCCAGTATCAGTAATGCTTATGACTTCAAGGGGGAAGGTACTGCATCTCTCTCTCTCACATGAGTCTTTTTGTAAATTTGCTTGTAAATATACGAAGGGGTTGCTGTTGTTTTTTGTTTTTGTCTTTTATGATGGTATGTCGGTTGTAAATATAATTTTACAAAGAAAATTGCAAAGAAATATTAAAAAAAGCATGTAAAGGTAAAAAAAAAAGTTACTGAATCTTCCTTCTCGTAAACTTACGAGGATATTTTACAACAAATATGCCAAAAAATTTTTACTGCTTTTGTTTCTTATCTGTTTTGATATTGTGTGAGCAGTAATAATAATTTTACAAAATACAATAAATTTGTTTATTAAAAAAAACATATAAGTTGGTAAAATTTACTATTGTCTTGTAAATGAGGCCCCACAAGGGGTTGTAAATAGCCATTTTCAACTTCTCATGGAAGGTAGGGAAATTTTTTTATTTATTTATTTACTTATTCAGTGTAAATGTACATGTCATTCTCTCTCCATTGATGTGATTTTTTCATTTTATTTTGCCGACCTCAAAGTTTCCCCAGTCTGGGGTGCTGCACATTGATAAATTATGACGTCCCTTAAGGGTTGTTGGAGCTCCTTTAAGGTCTTCCTTAGACACGAGCACATCCTGGAAGGCTTGTAGGAAATATTCTCGGGCCTCGGCAGGGCTTATGTTGGCATGGAGGGGTAGCTCCTTACATCGGTTAATGTGGGTGACCTGTAGGATGGGGTGTGGAAAGCCTGGCAGGATGATGGGCAGCTCCTTGCAGAGTGCACAGGACAGGAGTGGCATCTGAACGCCTTCATGGACTTGAATCATGGTGAGGCAGGACTGTTTGGCCAATGAAAGGGTGGCCTTAAAGGTACCTAAAGTTGGTGTCATCTTTGGCCCATCTGCTGTGAGGGTCACTGACGTGGCAGGAGGCTGTAGCTCAGTCCTGAGAATGTGAAGAAGTTCCAACTGCTGGGGGCCCATCATTGATATATCAGCTCCTGTGTCAGGCAGCATCATAATCTTGGATGTCTCCTCCCTATAGGTCAGAGTGAGGGATATGGGAGATGGTGAGGGGCAAGTTGTTGTGGAAAGGGTCTCGTCCTTGCGATAGTTGGAGGACTTGTTAGAAGGGGCGTGGCATTGGGTGGACTGCCTTGCTTGGCACTTATCTGCTGCTGGCAAAACTGTCATAGTGGTTCACTAAGAAGCATCCCCTTGTGATTAGTATTAACAAGTGAGAGTTTCTGTAATGCAAGATTGTTATCTGAGTATGTTCTTTTCCAGAATTATGCACACCTTGTGCCCGTGCAACATCCTCTTTCTTGGAGAAGAATCTGCATCATTAGTATCAAGAGGCCTAATTTGACCTTGCAGTAAACCCGATACAGCATCTGAGAAGCACATTAATCTGTTGCATTCATTCTATGTAGTACTGAAGTTTGTCTGAAGTTGGACTAATATTCTGAGCTACTGTTAGCTCCTGTAAATAATCCATTTCCTTTTATTTTATTTACTTGTTTCCTGAACTAGTGTTCCAGTAAGTTACTGAATTCATTCACGTGGTTATGAATAAACCACTATTCTTTGTCAACGAGTGTTAACTGGCGACCTGATCTGTTCAATAACTGTCCTTTAGAGTTAATGTTAGCCTTAATTGACAGAATGAAGTGGGTCTTAGGTAAAGCAAGGCAATATAAATCAAAGTAAATAATAACTAAACTCATTAGTCGAAGGACCCATGTAACAATAGAGATGCCTTGTCATGATCTCTGTAATTAATTGATTAGCCTATGCTAACTATCTCACAGAGATATAAAGCACTTGGAAAATTAAATACGAATTAATTCAAAGATAAAAATCGGATCATATTAACCATGCGATATTATCCTAAGAAAAGAAGGATACATGCTAAGGTAGGGAATATTAATTTTATTGTTATATGAAGATATACTAGGTAGGAAAATATGCAGTGAGTGAAAGCATTTACAATTTACTAATAGGGAAAAGGAAATAAAGAGAATGTCAGCCCGCATTCCAGTTGAGGCCACAGTGAGTTACCGAGTCAGATTTAATATTTTGCTATTTGCACAATATTAAATTTTTGAACGAGTTAGCTATTTCGTGACAGAGGTACAGGGAGGGTGTGTGCCTAGCGGTTATTTCGTAGTGTAGAACAGGCAATTTCCTATGTCCATAGAATAGTATTACAAAGCAGCTGTGGACATCCTAGAGAGAGAGGTTCACCGACTGAGCGGCACAAAGAGAATTACTTTCACTCATGCGAAATCATATTAAATTTCTTCTCCATTAATAACACAAATTACTGTACCAGTGTTTATTTCATAATTTGCCTTTTACATTAACGTAAATCAGGCTAGTAAGAACGTCATATGTCCATTCCTTTGTATCGTGAAAGGCCCTGCAGTAAGTATGGCTGACAGCTGTAGGATTTAATTATGAGACCAAGAAAAAAAATAGAAAATCATAAAAAAATTAATTTACGTCTGTATAACGTAAAATAATTCACATTTGTGGTATTTTCAGTTAAAACTTGCATTCCCACATAAGCCTCATTCGTTTTTTAAGAGGAATTCGTGTGTTTTGTCCCTTCATATTGTAATAACATAGTGAAGAAAGGCGGGTGATTGATATTCCTCTACCAGTTTCCGTCATTGCCACTCACTCTCAGTAGAACCATTTTTTTTTTTAGTCATCAGCTGTGTGTGGTCACGTGACCTGTCCACCATCTTAGAGGGGTTGCCCACGACCCATAGCCGCCATCTTAAATATTTGGTGTTGGTGTAAACAAGACGGGCGTTGTGACTCCCTGTGTGACATCACAAGCAGATGTCTCACCCGCTCAAAGAATCTTCTTCCATTCACATGCACTGATGAATAGTTCGCTCAGTGTACTACCGTACTCACAAATCTTCATAATAACTACTTCAATTAAAGGGAAAACTACGTACATATAATTTTGTGCAACGTGTCTAAAGAAAAAAATGTTAGCCAATTAGTCAGGGATATAAAAAAGCTAGGAAATATAAAGGAAGTGCCTACACAAATATACATTTTAGCAGAGAATTAAATAAAAAGAAATTAAAAAGAAACTCAAGATAATTTGCGTGTAAGTACACAAATTAAAGAATATTACCAAGAGTTCCTAAGAGCATGGTGTAATAGGGCATGCTAATATTGGCAAATAAACCATTACCTAACATATCCAAATTAATCAGAGTATTCAAGATAAGAAAACCTGCTAGTATTCATCTGAAGTTTCTTTTTTTCCCTCGCACTTCTCTTGCAATACAAACTTTGCTTACGCACTTGTGTGTTAGTACTTGCTTAATTTTCTTTTTATTTTCTCTTTCCTTCACTTTCTTAAGCATTTAAGTAACTGAGTGTATGTGCACTGTCTTGAGAAGAAAGAATGAGCCGACATACAAAAAAAAAAAAAAAACACACACACACACACACCTCTGTCCCACAAATAGTTGAAGATAAGTTAAGAATTAACCACAGTTATTAACAACTGCCCACCATGAGTGGGGTCTATTTAAAAGACTTAAGCATAAAAGCCTACCTCCCTCGACATGAAAGGAAAGAACAACTAGTACTAGGAACTTGTCACCCACAAGTGACAAAGCAACCACAATTGATTTTTCTTCCCACGGTGCCACTAATCTAAGGGACTGTCATAACCCACTGAAGCACTTACCTAACTGTTTACTCTTACCTTTCCTTTTTCTCCTAATTGTTAATTACACTTTGCTCGGACAGAATGCCTTTCCCCTTAATACAATTAGTTGTACTACAAAGAGTGTTGATTCCTTGGAACACACTGGCACCACAGTGCCACCCAGAGACAAAAAGAAAAGTCCTGTGTGATTAAGCTACACCTGTACCTCGAGATATAGAATGACAAGTGTGAACTTTGCAAGGCACACTCAGCCACAGTGCCATCTTATTGAAAAGGTGCCACACCACTGAAGTGTAACCCAAATCTGAGGGACACTTCCCCAATTCATAAGTCATTCCAGTCATCCAAGGTAGACATCCTTATCCTCCCAGAACCATGTTGCTGCAACGTCGCCTAGCCGTCCTGAACATGGGCAAGGAACTGGTTTACGAAGGAGCAGAACTAACCAATTGGATCAAGGAAGAGCTGTATGACTTGGCCAAGCAAGAGAGGGAAGAAAGAGAGGAACAGGAAGTGTGAAGAGTCACAGAGGAAGTATGATGAAGAACAGAGGAAGTATGCTGAAGAACAGAGGTAGCTGGAAGATGCAAGAGAAGAGAAGAAAAGAAGTGAAGAAAAGGAGCTCACGCTGGAGAAGGCAAAACAGTAAAATGCTCACGCTCTAGCTGCCCGACAAGCCTCCAATCCCACACTTGCTGCATCAAATGCTCCAATATCAAGCATGAATTCCCTAGTCCCCTAGTGGACTGAGGAAGAGCCAAAAGCATGGTTGGAGGAAATAGAGACTCTCTTTGACAATTACATCACTGAGACAGAGAGGGCCTTAGCTTGCCAAGCACATGAAAGGTAAAGCTAAGGCAGCCCTCCACTCACTGTAGAAGAGTCAAAGAGGCAGCATAGCATAACTTTGTAGGGTCATAACAAAAGGCAATGAAATAACCCCGGAGAAATGGGGACAGCAGCTTCAAGGTCTTGTCAAGGAAGTCAGGTTGACCTGGACCTAATGGACCTGTACAAGACCCAGTTCAGTACACACTGGTTCAACTCCCTGTCATGTACTACCTTCGAAGACCTATTCAGTCGGACCATGCTGAAGGATCTTTTCCAATGTGTCCCTGGGCCCCTTGCTGTGTATCTCAATGACAAGCAGCCCACAACACTGATGGAAGCCTGACATGTGGCCGATTCCTGGGAAACCTACAACCAGTCTCACAGCACATCTTAAAGATGCATAGTGCCACCTGGGTACCCCTCAGGCTCGACTTGCCCGAAGAATGGACTACCTAGCAAGCCTACATGCACCCACTGCAAGAAAGTGGGGCACACTGAATTCGATTACTGCTACAAGTAAGGCACCAATAAGCTGCCTCCTACCAATAACCAGAACTCCTCTCCCTCTACTTCCACTCACCCCTCTCCACCAACAGTCACCGCAGGTAACCGAGTCCCCACAAAGGTCCCTTGTCGATCCTGTGGTGCTCCCAGCCACTATAGTGCTGGACATATTGCCTGCTCAAATGATGTCACAGCCACCAAGTTTTTTACTTAATAAGTACCTTGTTCTCTGCGGCCGGGCGGCAGAAGATACCTCACCCTGAGAGGCTGGATGCCCAGTTCATCTCCGTTGCACCCCTTGATGACTCTAGACTGCCGGTGGCCCTACTGGTCACGATGGATATTGCAGCTGATGTTAGCCTGATTGACAGGCCTCAAGTGCCACCCAGTGCCACCATTGATGAATAAACTTGGTGGGGGATGAAATGGGCAGAGAGCCACACCAAAACCATTCCCACAGTCGAGCTCCAGGTCACGACACATTGGGGCATGGTGCCTCACCGCCTTGGTGCAGTGAGTGGAACCCGGCCAGGAGTGGAATTCCTGTTGGGTAAGGGCTTCCTCTGGGGAAGCCCTTCCCCATCGCCACTATGCAGCCATGCTACCTCCACAATGGAGGCCTCGGTTGTAGGATCACCAACCCCGAGCACAGCCACTTTGACTGGCGCACCACCAAGCCAAGAAGAAACACCTTCCACCTGCCAATGTGGTCAACAATAGGGGCACACTACATGCAATTCCATCCCTAGTCTTCCCTCTCCATGAAAGGACACTAAAGGGAAGCAGTACCACTGTCAAGTGTGCCAGGTGACAGGCCACTCTACTAATTGGGAGGGCTGCCCAAATAAGCAGTGGCCAGCGGGTGCCCCAAATCAGGAATCTCCAAGAGGCTCTGGCCTCCAGCTGAGACAGGAATCTCCCAACTCAAGCCATCCACGAGGCATTGTACCTCTGGACCCCTTGTCAGGCATGCCTGGCCATCAATCTCTGCCAATGCCACTTGCGAGCCCTTAGCAGTGCCACGCTCTGTCCATCTCGAACGTTGAGCCCCTACTAGAATTGGACCCTGTGCCAGATCCAGATCATGAGACAGATCCTCCTCCGGGAGATCCAGGAGCCTTCACAGCATTGAGCCTAGCAACGTGTGAGCCTCCAGCACCCAACACTTCTTTCTCACCAGATGTGTCCCAGAGGATGAACCTCTGGTGGATTGAACCGTTACACCTTCTCTGGGAGAGCAAGAACTGTCCTCCCCGGACACAGAGGTTGAGACTGCTCTTGCTCTGGTTCTCACAGCAGTCAGAGTAGGGAGCTCTCCATTAGCCTCTGAGGTTACCCTTCACACCCAACAGCCCTTCTGGCCTTTCCCCAGAGTCGGTGCCCCCATCACCTCCTAGGACTGTCATAGATAGGCCTTAGAAAAACCCGATGAAAAAGAAGAAGGGGCGGAAGAGAGCCAAGTAGTTGCAAGAGCCACAAGCTCACCTGGGCACTCGTGCCTCCTTAGCACAATGCCTTTCCATCTCAGAGTGATCCTGGCTCCTGCCCAAAGCGGGTAGCTGGTGTGATCTCTGCCTTAGTAACAGCTTAGACCAGATTCAGTAAGTTGTAATAGTATCCTTGTCATTTGAGTCTTGTTATGAGCATCAAAATGTATGTAAGTATAACTTGTGAAGCCAGTAATCGTAACTGTTGTGAATAGAGCCACTGAGCTTATGACACGCATGGCATAATACCTCAGTTGAGGAAAACATTTTCCATATAAAAAAAATCATTTAAAGAACTCGGGTTACATCTTTGTTTACTGTGATTGTAAATTCTAGCATAAGAAATTGTATACTTGTAAGAATACTGAAACTTAGCTAGTTCATTGTCATTTACGTTGGTGCTATGGCAGTGTTCTAATAGGTTATGTCATAAAAGATACAATTGAATGTACCACATGTCTAGGACTGAATATCACGATCATCAGAGGTAGCAAGTAAAAATCAGTAGACACGTTAAGTAGTGTTAGGATTCTGTAGAAAGTAAGTGATTAAAGCTTGCATCCCATTCTAAAGTCACGTAGATCCTTAGCTAGTTGCATTGCCAGGGCAAAATCTGTTCAGGGAAAAGAGTAAAGTAGTCGGGTCAAACAGCTGCTTCATACAGTCCTTCACACCCGTAGGGGAGTGAATGCCTTCTTAAGGGGGGAAGTTATTATAAATGTTACTTGTTTGACCTCTCTTCCTTGCCTTAATCAAAAACAAGAAATTTATCTGTTAGAGTAAGAGGCCAGGCAATGTAGGGTGTAGTGAGAGGGAAGCAGTGTTTTTGAATTGGAAGCGTTTTCAAATTCCATATGCCAACTGCCGAGACATTAGCTTAGAGGGCCGTAAATCAGGGATAGGTTTTGCTGGGACAGACCTTAGAGGGACTGTTCCTACAGCTCAGTCTTCTCTATCCTATGTACTGGAGAGCCTATTGACATTTCAGGTCAAGCCCTGGGAGGCAGAGTTTTGAAGCAAACGGCAAGATGCTGCCCCAGCATCAGGACTCTCCATGCAGCCGTCACAGTGTCAGGATGTGGCGTGACTGTCGTTCAAGTCTCCGTTGTTTCCCTCCTTTGTTCAAAACTACTGCATTAACTAACCTAGCAGAAAGTCTGATTTGACAATTGCTCCCAGTTCTCTTTCCCTTCAAGTGAAACTCTCATTTTCCCTTGTTCCAATTTTCCTTTCTTAAACAGTCACTGACTAAGAAATCCTAGTAAAACATATCCCATTTATGAAGTTATCTATCAAGTACAATTATTGTTGTCTAGTGAAGTCACATAACTTATCCTCCATAATGTTAAACATATAATTTTGAACAAAGAATCATCCCCTTTTGATTACTAATGACAAGTGAGAGTTTCTGTAATGCAAGATTGTTATCTGGATATGTCCTTTTCCAGAATTATGTACACCTTGTGCCTGAGCAACATCTTCTTTCTTGGAGAAGAACCTGCATCATTAGTATCAAGAAGCCTAATTTGACCTTGCAGTAAATTCCTCATACAGCGTCTGAGAAGCATATTAATCTGTTGCAATCATTCTATGTAGCATTGAAGTTTGTCCGAAGTCAGACTAATATTCTGAGCTGCTGTTAGCGTCTGTAAATAATCCATTTCATTTTATTTTATTTACTTGTTTCCTGAACTAGTGTCCCAGTAAGTTACTGAATTCATTCTTGTGCTTATGAATAAACCTCTATTCTTCGTGAACAAGTGTTAACTGGTAACCTGATTTGTTCAATATCTGTCCTTTAGAATTACGTGGGTCTTAGGTAAAACAAGGCAATATAAATCAAAGTAAATAATAATTAAACTCATTAGCCGAAGGACCCACATAATTATATATATATATATATATATATATATATATATATATATATATATATATATATATATATATATATATATATATATATATATATATATATATATATATATATATATATATATATATATATATATATATATATATATATATATAGATAGATAGATAGATAGATAGAGAGATAGATAGATATAGATATATGTGTGTGTCTGTGCGTGTGCGTGTATGTTGGCATAAGCGTGTGGATTTGCATTCATAATTCCAGAAGTGTATACCAGCAGATGTGCTGATGTATTCTTATATGTAGACATGTATATGCTTACAAGCAAAGGCATTAAGGCAAACATATATCAATACGAAATTAAATGGCAGAAGTCTTCTAATCTGAGGTTCTGCAAACAGTTGTAGAATATTGGAATGCGTGACCATCATGTATTTATAAAGAATTTATAAGACTATGGAAATTTTGTTATTTTTTGAAATCTTCTATTTGGGTATATAACGCGCTTTACGAAAAGGTATCTCAGTTCTCTGATGCATCAACATAATTGAATAAAGTTGTTCTACATGCACAAAACTTAATTTCCATTGGGATATGTACTGTCAGATGATACGGAGGCCCCTTTCCTCTCTCACTGGGATGAATTGTTTCTGCAAGTAGACGGAAGGGCCCTTCTCACAAATATGTACATGGCTACAGTCGAAAAAAAGACCTTCCAAGAACATAAAAACCCTAAGATCTATGGGCGGTATATCGACGATATATTCGTCACAATAAAGGAAACAGACGATGTCAGAAAATTATAAGATGCTCTAAAAGAGAATTCGTAACTTAACTTCACAACAATACACATCCAGCAAAAGACATTACCGTTTCTTGAACTCTTGGTAAAACAGCAAGATGAACAATCTAAAGCTACTGCACACGCAGATGCAACGAACTCTGACCGTTGCCTGAATGCAAAAGGAGAATGCCTGGACATGCTGCCCGGACACACATAAAAAGTCTGCAGTAAACATGAATGTGATTAGAGCTTTCACACTCTGCAAATCATGGAGAAACATACATAAAGAACTTGACTGCATTCATCAACTGTTAACCATTAACCAAAAACCGGATAAGCAGATGAAATGTTTGAAACTAAAGTAAAAATGAAAATTGATGACTTTTAACAATCCACCTCGACGACGAAAGAGGAGAATGGGGAAAGCCAGATTATTCATCATCCCCCACGTTATGTGTCCACATACAAGAAGGAATGCCGCTCACCACGTGGGACAGTTAGCAGAGGCGTAAGCCCAAAAGCCCCTTAGCAAAAATTGAGCCTCATGATATATAGCAAACCAAAACTGGTAGCAGCCCTAATAATGAAAAATAGCATCGTTCCGGGAGGACCGAGAGAAACGGTCACGAGTATAACATACGAGTATAAATTCATTTGCCCAGAGAAGTGTAAATCTCATTGCCACAACCTACATCGATCACACTACAGCGAACGTTCAGAGACGCAAGCTGGCTCAAAAAACCAAAGGGGTATTCATTAACATATAGCTGTCCACAATAGGAAGCTGAGATATATATATATATATATATATATATATATATATATATATATATATATATATATATATATATATATATATATATATATATATATATATATATATATATATATATATATATATATATATATATATATGTGTGTGTGTGTGTGTGTGTGTGTGTGTGTGTGTGTGTGTATCTGTGTGTAGATAATTTTAAACGTTTATAAAGGTAAGTTGTTTTTCACATTTAAAATGCTGTTTGAAGTTTCAACCCATTACAGGCATTATCTATCGTGATAAGGCACCAATATTAGATTTGGAAACTATAATTCTCTTAATAATATATTTTTCTAATAGAAAATTTTGGTTTGATCGTTTTATAAGATTTTAGTCCAGGAATCAAGGGGTGTTTGCATGCATGAAAGAGTCAGAAAAATACGTGCATCATTTAGTTATAAGGTCCACTGGGACACCTTTTTAGCGAGGGTAGACATCCAGAAACCCGGCAGTTATCGTGCTATTCAAGGTTCTCGTTGAATTTGATGAAATCAAAATCACTCCCTTTTTTTGCGTGTATTGGTTATATAAATTGTAATAACTCAGCAATGAAATGATCTACAGAGCTCGTTCACCTCTCAAAATAAAGCGTAAAGAAAGGCCCATTCAATGGATACAAGCACAATAAGACTGGCCGATACCCAAGGTCACAAGAGGTTAAAGTATGACCTTTTCTGATGAGAAACTAAAATCCATGACTTTTCATATTTAAATATTTGTGAAAAATAGCCGAATAGATTGAACATTTAATGCTTTGACTTTCTTGTTAGGTATACCATAGGCAAGTTTTTGAAATTAGTTAGAAAACTTGTTTTCTTATTTTAACCCCTATGTAGCAATCAACACAAGCAACATATACCGGATCAACATAATGAGGCATGAGATATATGCCGTAATTTGTATTCTTAGGGCTGCAAATTAGGATACAAAAAATTCATAAATCCAGTTTATTCTATGTTCTCTGTTCATATATTGTTCATTTAAAATTTTGGGAACCTATTTTTTTTTTCTTTTTTCAGTGAAGAGTGTCTGACTCCGGCGCACCAAAGAAAAAATTAAGGGAATCACTGTCACCATCCTCAAGTGATTCTTGCTATCCAAAGAAATGCATAATCTGCCAAAATTCTGAAGATAAAAACGAAACTACCAGTACAGAGAATGGCAGGACACGTATCACTGAAGCAGCGGACGTGAGAAGGGACGTAGTTTTTGAAAGACAAGCGAGTGGACAAAGGCAAATTCTTATACCGTGTTACTAACGAATGTTATAAACAGTATATTCTCAAGAAAACACTGGATAAACTCAAACAGCTAAGCAAAGTCGTCACAATATCTATTGCTGCTCATTCCCCAGAGGATAGCTCAGCTTCTGTTCAACAAAGAAGTACATGTTCTATGATGGATTCTCGGGACCCCGCATCTCTGTCAGCTAATATTAACAAGTTTTTTTTACAAAGTGTGTCATTTGTGGGAATTCAGAACACAACAACGTATATGATAAATGGAAGATTTGTGAAAAAGGACGAGCTGAATCAATCCTTAAGGCAGCCATGATATTTCAGGATGATGTGTTTACCCGAATTTCCGACTTGCAAGATGCCAATGCCATATTTGGAGCAGATCATTACTGTCACAGCCAGTGTATTCATAACTAAATCAGGAAAAGAGAGGAAGCAGCAACTGAATCATCGTCAATGCCAACTGGCCAACAGAAGTATGATGTCTTTAAAAATTTAATGAAAGATTTAGAACCAGGCTTGAACTCGGGGAGATGCTATAACCTGACATATTTCCAAGTACTGTAACGATCAAACTCATTTTGAGGACTTAAACAGGGATGTGAAAATGTACCTGATCCGCATGTTTGAGGGGGATATCTCATTTTTTGTCCCAACCGGTTCTAAAAGATCTACCATTGTTTTCAAGCCAAGTGCAGTTGAGAAAGATCGAGAGAGAACTGGATGATCGTTAGATAGGGAAACAATAAGAAAGTGTGATACCATGTTGAGAAATTGTATCCTTAACGAAGACTTTGAACTGAAGGACAGGTTTTGTGATATCACTGAACTGGAGAAAGCATGTTCTGGCATGATCATTCCCAGTGACATTGCAGATTTTTTCTCAGCTCTTTTTGATATTGATATTTTACATAGAGACAATATTGTTGACGGTGGGCTTATGAGGAGAGTTACACTAGATCTTCCAAGATGAAAAAAGTACTGCTGTACCTGTGTGACAAGTCATCTTTTATATTGTAAATATTAGTAAAGAGCGAACCCCTTTGCACATGTTGAACTCCGACGCTATCTATAAAGTGTGTAGGTAAAAAACGCCTATCTCCAGTCTCAATAGGTTTGGACTGGCAATTAGTTGTGATGAGTTACTCCTCTATCATTCTGATATGGTATCATTTGCTATAGAAGCAAGTCAGGACCAGGTCCCACTTCCAAGTCATTTCAACCCATCAAGCTTCACGTTTGGGGCCTTTGATAATTTTGATCATGAGGAAGCAACACTATCTGGCATAGGAGGAAGTCATGACACTTATGATTCTCATGCAGGGCAGACTTCAGGGAGTGGCTCTGAATAGTAAGCCTAAGATATCGGAGAAAGGTGTGACCCACAGAGAGACACAATTCACACAAGAGTTAGGTTGTCAGGCTTTGTATCCTTACACAAAAGCTGCTAAAAAGCCAAGCCTTCCAACAACCTACAGTGCATAGTTCCAGAAGAAATGTACAAAAGAGACAAATCACAAGCAAAAAGTGTCCGTAGGAAGGACATTGCTTGGAGTATAAGTAGAATGGATCTCTCATGTATGATAGAAGGTGTTAAAGAAATGACCACGGACCAAACAATGCCCTCTTGGAGTGCCTTTAATTCTCTTATTGCTGATGAGAATGTGTGTCAGAAGGTTCTAGCTTTCTTACCAGTCCTTCCCCACCCTGTTACGGAATATGGCACAGTTCACATAGCATTAAAAACTTCCAGAATATTTTGAGTCAACTAGACCAAAACACACTTGCCTCTGGTATGTGATGAGGAGGGGGACGTGTATCGCATTGCCTGTGAAATCATCTTGAGCAAACCATTTGAATTTGATAACGTGGTGTTATGCCTGGTCTCCTTTCATATGATTAAGGTAGTCATGAGTGCAATAGGAAAGTTCATTAATGGCAGTGGCGCAGAAACGATATTGGTAGAGTCTAAAGTATTTGGCCAAAATTTTGCAAGATCAGTTCTCGATGGGTCACTTTATACAAGGTCATTGAAGGGCTTGTTCATACTCTCTAAGTATACAGAAAGGCTACAGTGGGCAGAGTTCTTCAAAGTGGAAAGCACTGAGAAGTACAGGGTGAGCTTAAGCATCTAAGACTATTGAAAAACTCTGTAGCAGAAAAGAAGAGGGAGGATAGCAAGGTTCATTTGGAGGCATTTATGTCAAACTCAAAAGTTATGGTTGAAGACTTCGATAAATTTAGATGTCAGAGTAGTGCAGCATCAGAGACTTTAACTTTCTGGGACCACATCGTCAGAATGGTGACTGTTCTAAAGGACTTGGTTAGGGCAGACCGTGAGGGTGATGAGAAACTTCAACTTTGAACTTTGAACTAGTTGGGACGAAAAATGAGACATCTCCATCCAACATGTGGATTAAGTACATTTTCACATCCCTGTTTGTGTACTCAAAATGAGTTTGATCATCACTCAGTACCTCATTACAGCACTTGGAAACATAATTCAGGTTATAGCATCTCCCTGAGCTCAAGCCTGGTTCTAAATCTTTCATTAAATTTTCAAAGATATCACACTTCTGCTGACCAGTTTTTGCCATTGAATAGGACATTCTTTATGCTTTATTTTGAGAGGTGAACGAGCTCTGTAGACCATTTCATCGCTGAGCTATTGCAATTTATGTAACCAATACAAGTAAAAAAAAAAAAAAACGAGTGATTTTGATTTCATCAAATTCAACGAGAACCCTGAATAACACGATAACTGCCCGGTTTCTGGATGTCTACTCTTGCTATAAAGGTGTCCCAGTGGACCCTCTAACTAAGTGAAGCACGTATTTCTCTGGCCCTTTCATGCATGGAAACACCCCTTGGCTCCAGGACTATTTAGACTGTCATGCCATGCGCTCGGGCACTTTCGGCCATTCAGCTATTAATGCATGGTAGAGATGGAGTTGGAGTGGTTGGACAACAAGGTAAAGATAATATAAAGGAGATGAAGTATAAGGATCTTAATTTAGAACTTGGAGAAAACCCAACAATTGCACTTAGAAGTAATAGTAAGAGAGATTGCACAACAAGACTGCAGAAAGGAATGGAGATTGTAGTTAACGTAAATTCATAAAAAGTGGTTGAAGCGTGGGGTCGAAGGCACACTGCAAACACCTTTTAGTTATGCTTGCAGTGAGCCATGTGAGGTGCACTGACAACACTACCCCTATTAGGAAGAAAGTTTTATAATGATTTAGAAGACATTTTAAAATCGCTCTGCTCTCTTTCATTTGCCCATTTCAGGAGGGTCCTATGAATGCTTCAGAAGTCTATGAGCTCATTATTTTTTATGAAAATTTTCCCCTTGGAGTTTTCGAAATTGCAGTCTTTTGGAGGACGAGTATTTGCACCCAACCTTTTTTGAATATCAAGGGAAAGTTTAAACGAACTTTCGCATTAGTTACATGAATTATTTTTTTTTTTTATTTCTACATCGACAGAAACTGCTCAACCAATATATTCCATTAATGACTAACCCCTCATAAAAGTTTTGAGTTTTAAGGTTTCATATGAATATAAAACGCTTCAGAAAACTAATTTAGAGCTACAATGTTGTTTTAAAACCCGTACTGTCCCTTGGTGAAAGTTTCCAAGTCACTACTGTTTGGTTTATCCATGATTTAAACATGTATATAGTACTTTGTAAAATGTTATATATCTCAAGTTAATACCAGAAAATAGAACCATTTCAAAACTATTTTTTTTTTTTTAGAAAAGTGCTCCTCAAGATGGTCTCATATAAATTAAGACTTTTGTTAATCTTTCAAGTGTACTCTACTTAAGCTTTACAATTAATTTACTTCTAAGTAACATAAAATAACAAAGAAATATCAAGCCCTCATGTTAACATTCTGGTATTAATTATCCCTAATCTAGTTTGCCTTCTCTACGGTAAAGAGAAAATATTTAAAAGGCTAATCTTTCTCTGCACTAAATATATTATGCAAGCTTGGGATATAATTTAATAATAATAATAATAAAAATATTATTATTATTATTATTATTATTATTATTATTATTATTATTATTATTATTATTATTATTATTATTATTATTATTAGTCGTCTGCAATCATTTCGTTAATGACAATCTAAAGTAAAAATCATAATTCATCAATAAGTTAATAAATTTTGAATATTTTCGACTGAAATCAAAGATTGTAATGCGATTGCAATGGGTGGATTTGTTTCAGGATTACTTCAAGATTTCCTCACAGGTAGGCAGTAGAGAGTTGATGTTGATGGGATCTTCAGTGAACCAAGACCTATTGTGTCCGAAGTTCCACAGGGTAGTGTTCTTAGTCCACTATTATTTTTGGTGTACACAAGTGATATGGTTGTTGGCTTGGAAAAAAGGTTGTTCAGTATGCCGAGGATGCAACATTTGTGGCTGTAGTAAAATCTCCACCTATGAGAAATGAAGCTGCGCTCAACCTCAATCGCAATATGGACCGGATTAGTGATTTAAATGAAAACACTATCCCGTACAGATTTCCTACCTCATCCTCCCTTTAGGTGGATGGAACTTTGCTGAATGAGTCTGAAGCTTTAACTAATCTAGGTCTAACTTTTAACTTACATCTTACTTTTGAGAAACGTCTAATGAAAGTGTCAGCAAATGCCGCACAGAACGTCTCATATATTTATAACATTGACAAAATCACTGCAACTTGCTTTAGGTCATTTGTGCTTCCTACACTAGATTACTGTTCTCCGGTGTGGATGTCTCTTATGCCAGAGATTTATCTCTTTTAGATAGAGTGGTTCGCGGTGGTAGGTTTCTGTTTGCTAACAGTAGCACTTATGACTTGACCATCTACGGATTGTCTCTTGTTTGTCACTTTTTTCATAAGTTTTATTTTAATGGAGATCTTTCAGATTTACAATTGATCCCTGATCCACTTTTCCTACCGAGAGCAACCAGAATCACTGAACAGCAACACCAATATGCAGTAAATGTGCCTCGCTGTCGAACTTCTCATTTCCAGAGGACCTTTATTCCTCACACCGTTGGACTATGGAACAGTCTCCTTGAGGATGTCGTGCAATTGGAACTTCAAAAGCTTAAGAAAATATAAAATGCATTACTACCCAAATGCTATTCTCCTTGCATTTTAATACATTTTCATCTATTTATTAATTTATTCCTTAACAAGCTCATTAAAAGCCAGGAATAAATAGATTTTTTTTTTTTTTTGGTCATATCTGTAAATCGATTTGAAATTTAGTCAGCTGGTCTTTTTATGCCCACCGTTTGCCTTCTAGGGACATCAGATAACCAACATGTTTTCCTGTCTGTCTGTAACGCCCTCGAATTGACCGTCTGTCAGCGGAAGTTAGTTCTTCAGCCTAGACGATACCTTTGATATATTCGAGGTAAAGCTCTTACACTTGGCATTCGAAATAAAGTCAAGTGGAAGATCACTGACACACTTAGAGAGCAGAGAACACTGTGCTTCAAAAGCATATTCTATAACACCCCGGTTTGCTGTTCGATGGTAAACGTATTAACATTTTTGCCACAGTCCGTCTGTCTGAATCTTGAATACATATATTTCTTTCAAAACATCATAGCCAATTATAGAAAGAGATATAGGGTAAGAAATCGCTAATCATATGGTAACTGGTTTTCCAAAAAGATCTGATGATAAAAATTATAGGTTATAAAGAATGTGCACGAAACTAAATGTCGTTCAGTAATAGTTCAGTAGGTTTATTTCTAAATGAGTTATCAGTTGTATTTCTACATCTTAAAAAATCCATTCTTTGATTACACAGATGTCTGGCTAAAGATCTCATGTCGAGCGAAAAAAAAAATCATATTAGAAAAATGCCCGGCCAGTTTGTGATTGAAAGCAACTCTTCTATTTTCTCACAAATAAAGTTTTTATAACTTTGAAACCAGACACTAAAACTTACATTATTAATATGGAGTTGGTGTATGCTAATAATGATTAAAACGCATATGGTTTTAATTTTTTTTCTTTTTTTCTTGTTATGTTTTCATACAAACTTTAAATAACAATAATATTATTTGCCTTTATTAGTTCGAAGGAATATTAAATTTTGTTCTTCATAATAAGAAAAACAAAAACGCTTTACTATTTTAGTGGGAGAAAGTGTTGTTTTCAGTATAATTATCATTAAGGACTTGACAAACGCTCTTTTTTTGTAAAAAAAAAAAAAAAAAAAAAAAAACGACTATTTCTTGGTTTGCCTAAAACAAAATTCATTTTTTCGTAGTCTTGGATAGGGTTAAAGTTTCATAAACCTTTCCGCTCGACACAGAATGTAACATACATTTTTTATATATATAAGCTGTTTACTTCCGAGGAGATTAAACAAACAGCACTAACAAACAGGACAATTTTTTAAAGAAAAACTTTCTTTTTTCCATCAAGAAGGGGAGCATCTAAGAAAACTTCCAAGTAAACATGGTTACATGAATATCAAAGTGAACACATACCATTTATTTATGATTTGAATATTTATCGTTAAGTAAAAGGGAATGGAAGGTTATCTATCCGGATATTTTACGTCAAATGAAAGCGTTAATTCTCAAAAAGATACGAAATGAACATTAAAATTCACGTGGATTAATTGAAGTAAACGCCTTGAATTACTTCATTTTACAGTGCGCATCCTATCATAAATTTATACTTGTTTAATCAAACATAGGTTATATTTCTGTATGTTATTAAGCACTGCAACAAAGTCGTATTGCTTTATTTCAAATATTAGAAAGGACAACATCTTTTATTTCTAAATGCCAATTCACATTGGAATATATATTTTTAGTACTGGTCCCAGTTACTACCAGGCTCAAGGTTTATGCGAATCTTGTTCCTTGAAGTTATAATATGAAATCGATGGAGCAAGTCAGGTCACCGGTAATTCTTATTTCTTTATGCAAAGTCAACAGTAGGGTTCTTACGATGATATCCTTACAGGGGATCAATGGAAAAGACAAGATTATTCATATCTTCATCTTGCTCTTTAATCTCGAATAGTTTATTTTGAATATAAGTTGGTAGTAAATTTATTCAAAATTTACTAAAAAACGAAAATATTTCAAAGTAATTAACGGAATTTTACTAATAGAATACTACGTAATATGTTGCATCCTGGTGCGCATACAGTCGTGATCCTAAAAATATTTCATTAAAAGAAAACCTTTCAAATGTACTA
>JANJGK010000020.1:44907061-44911513 GCA_039081455.1 Macrobrachium rosenbergii | reverse complement strand
GATATTACCTTGAAGTATTTTTGAGATTACTCACCTGCCTTTAATCTCACGTCTTTGCAATCTGCTGGGCTTTCAGTTATCTGGGCAATGGTTCACCTAATCTGTATAACATTAAACTTTCCTCCTTGCTAACTTTTTTATCATTTGTACTTATGAAAATTCTTCTTGGCAAACCATGTATTTCCAGTAATCAAGCTCACTTCCGAACAGATTGCTAAAAGGGTCTTAGTATTTTCATTCACAACGGGATCTATGTACTTACAAACAGCTCCACCTCCTTCTCTGTCATCTACTTTTGCTTCTAAAATATTTAACCCAAATAAACTTTAATATTCTCCAAACCCAACAAGGAACATATTCAAACACTCCCAGAAACTCTCACTACCATTCTGAGCCACTTATGAACCTTAAACTGGTTTGGTCATAACTTTTGCCTCACCGAATCTTCTCGATGTAATTATTATTATTATTATTATTATTATTATTATTATTATTATTATTATTATTATTATTATTATTATTATTATTATTATTATTATTATTATTTATGGAACAAGCCCACAGGGGCCATTGACTTGATATTCAAGCTTCCAAAGAATATGGTGTTCATTAGGTGGTAAAGGGAAATACAGAAATAAAAGAGCCCACCTATTAAAAAAAGCAAAAATAAATTATTAAATATGTAAATAGATAAAAATGTATTAAAATACAAGGATAATAGTATTAGGGGAGTAACGCATTGCATCTTCGCTTGAACTTCTGAAATTCCAATTGCATGACATCCTTTGGGAGGCTGTACCACAGTCCAAACGGTATAAGGAATAAATGAACCTCTGGAACCGAGAAGTTCGATAGCGAAGCACATTTGCAGCATATGGCGCTGCTGTTCAGCCAATCTGGTTGCTCTCGGCAGGTAAAGGGGATCAGGGATCAATTGTGAATGTGAAAGATCTCTGTTGAAATACAACTTATGAAAAAGTGATAAACAAAAACATATTTAGAGCCTTTCATCATCTCAAGAGTTTTTCTGACTATAAGTTGTATCCTTTCTTAGCTCTACACTTTTCAGATGTCACATAAACAATACTGCCCAGCCCTTATTGTTATTTTCTAACCACAGAGAATGTTAAAAATGTATTTTTTCCCGGCAATTTGCTAGAATGGCGACGGAATTGCGGCTTGTGTAAGTTGGGGGAGGTTTTTTTTTTTTTGCCCCTTTGTAGAGTATTTTCCCCTCACCTTGGGGTCAACACCATCTTGCTTGCCACTCTCCGCCCTGTGGCAAATTATATTTGTATTCAAACCTCTCCTACTTCTTAAGGCAGCAGTGGCCAGGCTTCACCGCTTAGAAATACTGCGGCAGCAGTTCTCCTTAACTGGATTGCTATGTAGGCTGAATTAAATTGCTATTGATTCTTGGCAAAATTAGGCTTTTTAATATTAAGTTTTC
Organism: Macrobrachium rosenbergii; assembly: GCA_039081455.1. Classification (NCBI taxonomy): domain Eukaryota; kingdom Metazoa; phylum Arthropoda; class Malacostraca; order Decapoda; family Palaemonidae; genus Macrobrachium; species Macrobrachium rosenbergii. The sequence continues at coordinate 44,910,063 of JANJGK010000020.1, read as the reverse complement.
ATATTTGTTTAAGCAATTTTCAAATAAATAAAATTTAATTAGAAACTCTCTTAATTACTTAATATGTAACCAAATCATCAACACACACACACATACACGCAGCAGTACGAGTAAGGACTAATACTCTGCATCACCTTCAGAGAAACCAACTGTTATTACGTGATTTAAAAGGAGATTATTTTGTGGGACTCACATGATCTGCAATATAATCGTTAGAGCTATTCCGACTGTCGAAATAATGCCAACGTATTAGACAGTAAGCCCTAAATGTATGAGCTGAGTACTGATTGTTTTTGGGAAACATAAAATTTGCTTTTAAAGAATGTATTTATCATGCTTCTTAAGAGTAGCACACAGATTACGCTGAATTCTTTATTTAAAAATAAATACATACTTGTCTCAACTCAAGTGACTGACCAATCAATAAAATTTACTGTAAGGATGTGAGAATGGGAATCCTTAACAGTCACTGTGATATACACTTGCAATAGATTATGATATGTCAGTGCCTAGGTAAGACAACGCCACACGTTGATGAAAGGCAGTTTTACATAAAACTGAGTGATGAAATTTTACTTTTGGGGAACAGTTTCTGGCAATTTAGCAAGCGTTATAATTATTTATGAATATAATAAAAACTTCATCACTGCACTCCGAGATAAGCACTCTGTAGTGAAATGTATCATTTCGTATATATATATATATATATATATATATATATATATATATATATATATATATATATATATATATATATATATATATATATATATATATATATATATATATATATATATATATATATATATATATATATATATTTATATATATATATATATATATATATATATATATATATATATATATATATATATATATATATATATATATATATATATATATATATATATATATATATATATATATATATATATATATATATATATATATATATATATATATACATATATATATATATATATGTATACATATATATTGTGATGTTTAGAGGTTGTCTTTTAACAATCATTAGCAGATTGTTCCCTTGTTGTGGGTGTTGTCTCCTTACCTGCTGGTATTTGTTTTTGTGTGGGAAGTTGACGTCTGTCGCCTTCGTGTTGACTGCGGCAGTCAGGTTTGGTATGGCAGCAAGTCAGGTCTCAGCAGCATAGCAGCAAGGAGTCCTTATTTTTGCAGCAGGTATCATGTTACCTGTTGGCTGTGGTAGCAGAGGATGGTTGGGTGACTAAACTAGTCATCTGGGGAATTGGTTCCTGTCTGGCAGCAGATTTGCTGTCTCAACGTTTCTGCAGTGATCATCTGTGTGTTGGATGTGTTCCCGTTTGCAGTCAGAGGCTGCTTCGATGATTGCACGGAGTTCGTCTGAGTATCTTCATCCTCTTCGACAGCTGGGTCTGGCTCGACGTCTCTATGGAGATAGTCTGTTTTTTTTTATATTCTGCTACCCTGAGTTAGTGAGTTTTTTTTTTATGTTGTTTGAGTATGGTGTTTATGCTGTTTGATTATTGTTAGTTATGTTGTATGCTGTGCTTCCGTATTATTCTTTATGCTGCCTGTTTTTTTATTTATAATGAAACTGTTTGGTTATTTGTGATGTAGCTAAAGTGTTTGGTGATTTGTACTTTATTGTTGATTTGAGTTATTGCAATGATTGCTGTTTATTATTTGTTATTGATGGTTTTTGTAAAGTAACTCAGTTTTAGCTACATTTGCTTTTGCTTCTTTTGAATGACTCTGGTAATTAATTGTGATTTATTTAATGCTAAACCTGAACTCACTTGTACATAATGTACATAAATTTATTATAATAAATTAGTTTTAAGGTGCTTTTGCTGGTTTTGTTACGCTCCTTCCTCCGTGGTTTGTCATGACTGCTGCCGGTCAGTGCAGTCCCATTCTTTTTTTTTATTTTAGAACCTGAAGAACCGACTGCAGTTCATTACAATATATAATTAAGGTCTACAGGAAGAGCAGGTCCCTTCCTCTAGTCTAGAGCGATCTAACAAGAAAAGAGTAGGTAAAATAAAATTGTGTAATCTTATACACTCCTCCATTGTACCGTAAAGTGTTCTAATCGTTGTTAGGAAACCTTAAGCTATACCAGATATCACTTGCTAAGAGAGAGAAATAGACAGAGTCGAGCCGGAGAAAGATTTTATATAATCTCAGAACCTTAAAATTCATTCATGATTACAATGAAACACTGACAAAAAATGTTTCCAAAGACTAATCACTTTCGTAATTACACAGTAAAGACCTTTACCTCTTGCTCCAGAAAGGCATGTACAAGTAGATCAAGTTCCTTCATATGCATGCTCCCCAACAGGATGAAATATCACTATTGTTTTTAGATCTCCACCATCCTCATGTTTCGTTTCTTATCTTATTTCATATTTTCTAAATACAATTTTATAATCATATAAGGTTACTTTCATTATTAGTGAGTGAACAGAATAACATGACTACCAACATGAATATAAGTTACCTAGTTACTTGCTCTCCCTCTCGTTTATTTATAAATTTAACACTGTTACCTTTCATACCCTTCTCTCTCTCTCTCTCTCTCTCTCTCGTTGCAGGAATGTAATGTACATAAAATGTTGTATTTACATGCTAATTTGAGGCAAGTAGTTTGCTCTGCTTGCTTGTGCTTCCCTTTTTTTTTTTATTCCTCTGCTTCTCTTTCGCATGGCCTTTCTCCCCTCGCCAATACCCTCCCTCCACTTGTAAGCAATTAAGATTCGCTTTTTAAAAGTTCGTGACAGCACGAGAAACTCCTTTTCTGTCTCACTTTCTGCTAGTCTTGGTTCAGGTAACACACTACGTTTATACGTAATGAAAACGTTAGGAAAGAGATTAGCTCAAGATTAATTTTATTTTCCGTGGCTAAATTCGAAAGACTAAGAGCGTTTGTAGATGTTTGTAGGTTCTGAGATTTTAATAAGCCTCTTTCCGGTTCGACTCTGTCTATTTCTCTCTCT
>JANJGK010000020.1:44877061-44902061 GCA_039081455.1 Macrobrachium rosenbergii | reverse complement strand
TTTATTTTATACTTTTTAGTTTTGACAGAAATTGTAACCATTAATGATTGCAACTGAAAAAAATTTAACGTGATATCCTGTCAAGCCAAAGAAGGCTTGAAAAATCGAGAGTTATTAACTTATTGTACCGAGTCAAAAAAGGTATGAAAAACTCATAGTTATTAACGTATTCTACCGAGTCAAAGAAGGTATGAAAAATCCGAAGAGTTTCATACAAATCCTGAGATATTGGAGAGATCACTGTAGGGTAAATAGAGGTCACTGCTAACCTACTGATCATGTAAGGTTGTACTGTCACAGGAATTGGGTAACCATGCAAAATTTCAAGTCTATCGAACGAAGGGAACAGGTCAATAATTGAGTTGCAAGTTTTGACCCATACAGACAGACAGACAGGCACAGAAGCCAAGTTAAATAAAAGCATGTAATAAAAAGGAGGATGGACAACATAGGTTATGTTTTGATTACTGTAAGGTGAATGCTATAAGCAAGTCTGATAGCTCCTTTTTCTAGGTTGGAGGACTATATTGACAGAATAGGATTAGCTAGGTATATTAGTAAATTTGACTTATTAAAAGGCTACTGACAGGTTGGTCTTACTCCTAAAGCGAGAGCATTATCGGCATTCATTACAGGAGGTGGCTTGTATGAAGAATGCTTTGGCAACATTTCAGTTCCTAATGAATATGGTAGTTAAAGACCTGGAGGGATGTGTTGTATACATTGATGACCTTGTTGTTTATAGTAACAATTGGACTACTCATTTGCAGAGAGTGTGAGCCTTATTCCAATCAGTGAAGGAAGCTGGATTAATTGTTAATTTAAAGGATTGCGAGTTTTCCAAGTAAATTATCTTGGTCATGAGACTGGTCTGGGTAAGGTACCCCCAAAAGGTGTTAACATACAGAGTACTTTATCTTTTCCAGTTCCAGGTTCCGGGGGAGATGTCAGAAGAGTTTTGGTTCTGGATAGTTTTTACACAAAATTTCTTTAAATATTTTTCTAATATTTCTAGCCCCTCATAGAGCTATTAAAAAATGGAGTGGTCTTCAAGTGGAGTGAGAGCTGCCACAGATCCTATGAAAAGCATAATGCTATTTTAATAACTTATCCTGTGTTATAGTATCCAGACTTTTCTATACCGTTTCAGCTCTCAGTAGATGCCAGTGATGTTGGAGTGGGGCAGTTTTCACTCAGTGGATTCTGAGGGTAACTCTAACCCTGTAGCTTTCTTTTCCAGGAAGTTGAATGCAACTCAAAAGGAAGTACTCTATAATAGAGACAGAGGCTTTAGCACTGGTTTTGAAGTGTATTTGACAACTTCCTCTGATCCTGTTGTCTGGACTGACCATAACCCTCTAACATTCATAGAATTAAGAGATGGGATTTGCTCTTGCAGGAGTGGAATTTGGACATCAGGCATGTGAAGGGTAAAGACAATATTGTTTCAGATGCTTTATCCAGAGCTAAAAGGTTACTTTAGTTTTACTTTGTTACAGTGTATTTTTCCCTTTATAGGGTGTTAATTGTTAACTGGTAAGACTTTCTTGTTATATTATTTTATCTTAGTCGTTTAGGGTTTAAGGATATGGTAAACATAGATATTCAGGTTAAACACTTCTTTCTTTTTCAGGGTTTTTATTTTTGTCTGTTTGTCTGATCTCTTGATTTTGCTTTACATTGCTCCATTTCTTTTTAGCCTAGTAAAGTAATGTAATCCTTCCTTGAGCAACATTTTGTTAAAGTTAGTTTGAGACAGTTTCCAAAGTAAATGCCTTAAATTTCTTTAAGTAATAGAAAATTTTCTGTAAGAGGGAAAGTATCACAAATCTCAGTAAGTCTTGCTATTTAACATGTTATAAAATTTTTAAATTCTTGAAAACATCCAGCCAAGTTAAGAAGTTACTGTTTTGTATTCCTTGTCACAATACTATCCCATGGAAGTGTTTTTTTTTCATGTTGTGCTAGGAAAATGGGGCATGGCCATTGCCAAGGAAAGTTGACTTGGTCTTTGCAGCTTAGGAGGAAGAGGAGGGGCTAGATTCCGAGTTCCAGGTTCTGTGCTCTGGAGACGACTCTACAATGAGACAAGTTTTACAATTCCATATTCTGGTTTACTGCATTAAGCAGTCAGCAGTCAACATTCAGCATCCTTGTTACTGATTCAGTCCCAGGGAGCTACTTGGCAGTTTTGACTGATCAGCCTATCAGTCACCTGGTTGAGAAAACGTTTCATCTTCTTGCGGTTTTGTTTGTTGTGTGTGTGTGTGTATGTCCGTGGATGTGGGTCCTTCCCTCACCCATTGCTGTTGATGAGAAGTCTCAGCAGTTACTAGGACAATACTCCTACAGAGTGCATCCAGTGTCACCACATCTACTGGCTCCTAATGTCTTAATGAATATTTACAAGGTTTTCATGAACCATGTATTGTGGTAAGTATTCAGTGGGAACACTTATGGTGCTGATGATCTGTTACTGTAGTGCTGGTGAGTGGGTTTCTTCCTCTTTGTGGAATAAAGTGCTAGGCTCATAATTGTTTGATATTTGATAAGGCCTATTTAACCAATCATGTTCACGGAAGGGGCAGCCTGAAACAACGTATCTCTTTATTTATTGCCTATTGTTAGATTTGATACAACGTTTCTTGCCCATGAAAATAATTTAATTCTAAGTATAGTCAGCTAAGTTTAGGTTTAGTATTAAGGATTTTTCCAACTTTTTTCTATTACTATCGGGAGCCAAATTCATCACAATGTAATTGTGGGTGGAAGTGGTTATCACCCTTTTTCTTGATACTTTCTCTTGGTCTTGATTAATTGTTAGAGTAAATGAATTTTTCAGGCTTGTAGTGTGCTAGGGTCCTGAAAGGTGTTTTGTATTTGGCTGCATATTTTTTTGTACCTGAGATGTCTTTTCCTGGATGCTTTGAGTTATTAATAAATACATCTGTAAAGTGATATTTCACATTGCTCTTCTCCCCTTCTAGTTGCCCAAAGCTCAAGTCTGTAAATTTTCCAATTTTTAAAAGTCTGGGAAACACTGGACTCTCATTCCGACTTATGTATTTACACTCCCGTGTAGCCAGCTCGAGTCGTTCGTTTTAAAATCTGACATGAACCCTTTATCCGTTGCTTTAAAAGCCATAGTTCATGTGGTTTTAGCAGAGGCTGTTACTAGTGTCAAGGACTTTTTTAATGATGAAAGTAAAGTGTATCTCAGGGCTCATAACAATATATATATATATATATATATATATATATATATATATATATATATATATATATATATATATATATATATATATATATATATATATATATATATATATATATATATATATATATATATATATATATATATATATATATATATATATATATATATATATATATATATATAAATTATATATATTTGCCACCTCATCCCTGTACTTACTTGGAATAGTGTTTAGAATCCTATGCTTTAAGGAGTAGGGCACCCAGAACCTACACACAGAAATGTGAGAGAGTAAGTTAAGAAGTGCCGGTCATCAAGGGTTCAGGTAGAGAATTAGATTTGTCCATAGAGAGCACTTAGAGCCAGGGAAACGAATATCCCAGATTTTAATCCCTTTTCCAACTAGACTCCTACTGTATGAAATTTTGCACTGGCCTACTGGATGCTCTTTACAGATGTTGACAGAAGCCCAATGCTGGGGCAAAACAGAATCCCCCTCAGGCTTAATCAGAGGTCATTAAAGCCAACGAGACTCCTCATTTGCTCTCAGTCTGCTGCCTAGTCTCTGCAAGAGTAGTCTCGTTGCTAAATAGAGGTTGAGCTATGTGCCTGACTTTGCCACTGCTCTTCATGGCAGTCTTTTTCTGTGAACTGAAACTCTAATCAGACCACAAGCGGTCACAACCACAAGTGGTTTCATGAGGTCCAAAGGATGACATTGCAGATCATCAAGCCATCATCTTGATAATATCATCTCCTTCACCACTGTCTTGCCTAGTGAAATCTGCCAAAGAAGGAAACAGGTTCAAGAATTGCAACAGTGCAAGCTATTATCTCCTGAAGCTGATTTCCAATTGAATCTCATTGTGTAATTCCTGAGCCAGTAGCTCTCCAGTGGTGCTCTAATTGTATATAAATTTTTTCTGGAAGCCTAAGTGAGTTACATTTGGTGTTAATCTTATCACAGTTACCTTATCAATAATTGCCTGAGTTGTTTGCCCTGTTTTGCCCAGTTATAACTGTGTGCAATAAATTATAATCTTGTAAGTAGCCAGGGTTTCCAGTGGTGACCTTTTTCCTCAGTAATTCATATGTAAATTATTTCATTCCTGTGTTCTACTAATTACATTTTAGTCACAGTAATTGGTTATGCAAGGTTTAAGGTAAAATCCCTATTACATCTACTCATTCCCATTCTAAGTAGGTAAAAGGATGAACCTTGCCAAAGATTCTTGGTTAAATAAGTGGACTAGCATTGCTAACACGACTGTGGATGTGATCGAACTTGGAATAAATCACTTAATTTGCAAATAACTACATAGGCAAGATTGGTACAAGGAGAGAGGTAATGTGTTCATTTGTCAGTGTTATATATGGAAAATGCGTTAGGTCAGAAAAGTGTCGAATAAGTGCATGCCTAAATCTAAAATCTGCGAATAGGAAATAAATTCAAATTGAAAGGCGAAAGCAGATAGTAGTGGAGCAATTTTAAAATTATTGATGGAAACTTCTCCCGAGTTAGTCAGAGCAGCGAGTTATCAAGTTAGGATTTACTTTATCAAGTTAGCATTTACTTGCCACCTTGCATGCCAGCAAGTGGTGCATGAAAATTTAATTTCTAGGTAGATTAACATAGTGCATGTGACATGAAAGAAAGTGCATGCAGCTTCTCTCAGATAGGAAAAAGGACATTTTTTCAGTCCATAGGACATATGAATAACAGGCCTGGCAACTCCAGGCTTGCTAAAAATAGATTGGGGCAACCACAGATTTGCTCAGTTGAACAATCTTGCCCACTTGCCTCCATTTCAGCTCTTGTTGTTAAACTCCTTAGTAACATAGAAGTGTTGTTGGTGTTCTGATAAAGTAATTTATTTTTGCTCATATGCTTGAATCATTCCATCAGAAAATTTGTGCATTTTTCCCTTTGTATCTCATAAATTAAGGAGAGAGGGCATATGTTCCATTGTCTGCCTGAGTCACGCCACGCAGCCAGTCGACAGTCAGACCACCATCCACACTAGCTCTCAGTTGTAATCCATCACACGTGATCTCATCGGCCACCTTGTACACCGCTTTGTTTGTAAACATTGCCACGTAACTATCGTCCCACCAAAACAAGGGACAACCTTCAGCTGTCAACGCGACAAATTGTCTTGCAGACAAATTGTCTTGCCACTAATTCACTCATGCATACGTATACATAATGTAAATTTCGCCCAAGTAACTTGCAACTACTGATATTAGAAATCTTTTTTAATCCTTTAACGTAAATGGGAACAAACCACATGTTATTATTGCATTTTGAGAGTGTAGTAAAAATTAGTAAAAAATACAAACTCTTAGTTAATATTTTTGAATGCTACTCATTGTAATGCAGCAGATAAGTAGAAAATTACTTCACTTTGTGATACAGGCATGAAATTTGGCACAAGTGCTCATTTTAACACCCTCTTTTGAAAAATCTGGGTGTCCATGCAAATTTCGATATGGCTGCTAGTTGTTTTGATTTCTGACACTTTGGGTAAATCATTGTTGAAATAAATACATCAATCATTATTCACATAATGTCTTCCGGGGTAGAGGAGTTAATTGAAGATATCACCAGAGCTCCTACTACTATATTTAACTTTGTGATAAAGATGGCATACAAAATGGCTGCCATGAAACATTTTGCTTGATAACTCTGCAACTAAGAAGATAGAGGCATGATAATTTTATCTATGCCTACATTTATGAAGCCAGAGAATCTATTTCTAGCATTTATATTGGGCTATTTTCAATATTACATCTTGGAAAAGGACCCATAATGCTACTGAAAAGTATACAAGCACAAGACTATAATGGAGTATGATAACAAAGTATTGAGTAAAAAAGCCACAATAATGTAATTGATAAACTGTATTTTTCAAGATATAAAAAATACAAAAAACGGACAAAAACAAAGGAGCTTTTGACCTTTTGCGCAACGGTCCTCTTCAGCCAACTGAGTAAAAATACTTGTTTTTCTAAAAAAGATATGTTGAAAACAATTTTTGTGACAGTCGATCCAGGAAACATCGAACATTCTTTTGGTGTGGACTTAGCAGTTATGTAATGGCTGTTTTCCCGTATCTGTGGGCCAACCATTGTGATCTTCTTAGCAGCTGTCGCTAGAGTGTATGGTGCTCACCACTGGTGACTATGTGGTTCGTGGGTGGAGAACGACTTACAGCATTGGTGCCTGTTGTTTCTGCGACAACTGCCACTTCGACAACATATGCAGGGAGAGATGAGTAAGACACAGTATCAGGGGCCTCGAGAAACTTCCTGAAATTTAAATTTATGGAATGACAGACTAGCCTGTCTTTATGTGTGTCCTCCTCCTGCGTAAAGGCTTTATTGCCATCTAATGTTTTGCAAGCATTTATCAAAGCCCCCTCCACTACCTTTCTATGGCCTACTGGACTACTTCTATATATAGTTTTAGCTCCCAACCCCCCTCCATGCCGTGATTATTCTCCCAACAGTGTTTAGCAATAGCGCTGTTTTGAGCAAAGTCCCTAACCGCTTTTATATGTTTTTGCAATCTGATGTTCTTCCCACTACCTGTCTCCCCAAAATAAAATAAATTACAGGGCTTGCATTTTATAGAATATACTCCTATGTCTCTCTTGTTACTATCACTGTCAATTCTGTGGCTATTATTCTTATTGAATTTGGATTTTATTGAGTTTTCATATGTGAAAGCTACTTTAACATTAACTGATTAACTGGGCTGTTGATTTTAATTTTTCATGATATGGAAGTGTTATGAATCTCTTGCTGTGATCAATCTGCTTTAGTGAAGGGTTGTAAAACTTTTTATTAGCCATATGCCTCACATTTGCAACTACACAAAGCTATGCATGTAAGCATTTGCACTTGCCACGGCAACTAGGCTTGCAGCCAAATTTTGTAAGCTGTTCACACCTCTGCAATGGGGGAGTTGGCTGTCCAGAAGACTTTCCAGTCTTCAGCAATCTTTTCCCAACCCCAGTCAACTGGACTCTGTGCTTCTGGCCAGCGCAGAATTGCCTGACACCACACAACCTGCCTGATATGCTGATATGTTTGGTGTGCTGAAGCAGAGCTGCTCTGGTTGGAGGTATGGTTTCATATAGTCTTTGCTTTCTGGCAAACAAGTCAAGTCTGGCCTCATCCACATTGTCAACAGTGCTTGACCTGTCATACATGAGGACCACAAACTTCTCCAGAATCTTCAAACCACCATCTTCGATGGTTGGTGGGTATTTGCTGAGTTTGGAAAAAACTGGGGTGACCTCTGGAAAAATGTCCCATGCCTACCATGCTATTTTTTTTTTCCTTTATTTCTAAAGGCTGAGATTGCATTACAACCTGTAAATGCATGGAAGAATGGCATACCTTTGTCCTTCTCTTGACCAACATTGTTGTACAGGATGTGAGTGCAAGCCACATCTGCAGCAGATGCATGCTTTGCAGAGTTGGGAACACACCCAGGCCAATGACAAGATCTTTGTCATTGGCTTTGACCATGATGAACTTGTTCCCCTGAACTGCAGCACATCTGGCATGGACAAAGATGCGGCGTCTGTCTCCTCGTGAGAAGATTTGTCCAGTTCAAATAGACTCACTATGTGCTAAGTGCTTGATGCATCCTTCACCAAAGGGTACTGTCAAACCTGGACTGATGATCCAGAATATGCTTCTTCACTATCTTCGCTGCTTTAGCGATCACAAGTGTATCTAAGTAGTCAGGTACCTGAGATAGGGCTAAAGCTACATCTTTCTGCAAGGCAAGTAGCACACTTCTTCCTTTCTCGTGTGCTTCTAATTCAGGGATTTCTGCCAACAGTTTGTCCTTTAATCTTGTTGCATTTACAGTGGGTGAGGCAATGCCCAATTGTTCCAGGTGCTGCTGGTATAATTGGGATATGTCTGCAAAAGGAAATATGACAGGACCATCCGAACTCAAACTGGTTTCGATGATATAATTACCCAACTCTGATAGATCCAGTGGATATACATCTCCTTCATCACTGTTACATTGTTCTTTCTCAAGATTTCTGAGATGGGACCTCTCCCTATTGTAAAGGCCAGTGAGACATGCAAGACGGTATTTCAGCTCTTGTGCAATTGCATCACCTGCACATAGTTTTGCCAATAATTTGCCATCATTAAATGTGTGAGTGCACTCATGTAGTCTCCTGTTGAGATTCATGGTCATTACTTGTCAGAGATATGATACTGGTGCTACATTTTCACAAAAAATGCATGCTTCATTGTCATGACTCATTCGACGCTGTTAAGCATGCTTATCCTGTGGTTCACTACCTTCAACTGGAGATCTTTGCTTTCTTACACAATTACGTTTTGCATTATTAAACATGACCCTACAGCTCTTGTGGTATTTTATCATGTTTTGTTGCAGTGTTGAATCTATGCCACTGCCTACATCCAGCCTTACTGGGTCAAAGTTAAGCGACACTTCACCAATCTCCTAGAACAATGGCACAGTGGTTGAAATCATTACATACCTATCATGTTCAGGATTATGATGCACAGAGGCCAAGGGTGAAATTAGACCTTCATTTTTCTTGTGTTCCTGGAAAAGACACCATTTGCTCCAGTCAGTCTTCCTTTAGTCTGTGATTAATTTATACTTGCCAGTATGAGCTCTTGACTAAGGCCAAGGGGCTATCCTTTTACCACCTTAATCTGATATGCACATTAATTATGGGTTACAATTAGGTTCTGTCACCCTACAACTAGCCCAATCATTCATCCAGTGCCATTTAAGTCCTATGTGATCTGTACACCATCCAGGCAAGTACATGAACAAGCCATGTAGCGCCCCACTTAACCTTACCTCGGCTTTCCTTTGCTGGTACCTGACAATTCAGGTGCAGCTGTCTAACTAGATCTACCAACTATATATACACTTTCTACAAGCCAATTAATATGGGGCTCTTAGACAGCATTTGGGACAATAAAGTACTAAACTACACCAAAGCAAAGCTAGGTAAAGTGTAAGGAAAGCAAGATTAGCTGACACTGAACCCCATGCTGAGTTACATAGCAGTGAAGTCACCATTTTGCCCTGGTTGTGCGCTGACATTCACACTTTTAAATTAAAACTAAAGATAACACCAACACCTAAATTATATATAGACTTGTAATCTATTATATTGAACAGGAAGACATTTTTCCATGCCTACTGAATCCTGAGACACGATTATTTAAGGTTCTTGGCTGTCATATTGAATGCCATCTTTCTTTATATATACTACATGAAATCTTTAAAAGAAATATATTTTACTTTTGTTTGGTGACTCTGCCTAAAATGTGCATAACCAAAACAAATACATAAAAACATGACCAGAGGCACTTGAGTCGCATGTTAAAGCCTTGACTAGTGACCATATTAAAAAAGGCAGCCATTTTGGAATTTTGAGTAGACACCCAGTAATTTTCAAAAAGTGGCGTATGGAGAAGATATGTACCAAATTTCATGATTGTATCATTAACTGAAGTATTTTAGTGAAAAAAAATTATTTTATCTGCTGCATTATTTTGGGAGAGAGAGAGAGAGAGAGAGAGAGAGAGAGAGAGAGAGAGAGAGAGAGAGAGAGAGAGAGACAGAGAGAGAGAGACAGAGAGAGAGAGAGAGAATTCAGTTATTCCCTACTTGTATGCTATTTTACCCAAATTTATAGGAGGCATGTTTTGTTGATTGATGTTGACATATCAGTTGATGAATACGACTATTGTTTTACAACAGACGAGTTAAAGCAGATCCAAACCCAAGGTTATATATTAAAGAAAATCTCTGGGATAGCCCCTACAATCATCATAGTATACTTTTGCTTTTTATTTATATTTTACTCATTTTACATGTAGTGTTGTCACAATTTTCTGCACTCGTGTCAAGATTACTTGTGGAAAATATTTCCCAAGCTTATTCATTAAGCACTTTCAGGTTACAGACGGGTGCTTGAGCCATTTCTTAAGAAAAAGACAGGCAATCCAAACCAATATAAACTCTGCATTACAGAACAAAGCTGGGTATGAGTTAAATTAACCACAGTTGAACTAACTGTACAACACCGTGGGAAATTCTGAGGACTAGCATACACAATGCAAGCAACAACTGCACATTGAGTGCTAATCAAAGACTTCTCCTCACACAGCGAACAGAAGCACCATTGCCGGTACCTAGGAACTAGCCACCCACAAGTGCGATCCAAGGGATTTCCACTTCGCATTGCCGCTGGTCAGGTTCATTTTCAATCAAGTAACCTACCTGAAGTGTTTTACCTTGTTCTACTACTCATTGCGTGGGCTTTGCTTCATGCGGAGTGCTATTTCCTTCCGTACATTTTGTTGTGCAGCCACCAAGTGTTGTACTTTAGTACCTGCTGGCACCCCAGTGCCACCAAGAAAGAGTCCTGTGTAATGCACAAATACACCTTTGCATTTAAACACAGAATACCATCATTAATGTGCCCACCCCTAATACCATAAGTCACTACAGTGTCTGTGAATCCCAAAGAATTTTCGCTCACTGATGACCACTCCATTTCGTGCGATCTTTTAACAGCACACTCAGCCACAGTGCCACCTTATTGAAAGGCGCCATTCCAGTGAAGTGTCACTAGGTAGGGACATTTCCCCAAATTGCTTTCATTCCCTGGTCATTTTAATACACCCTAGCCTACCAGAACCACGTCGGAAACAAATTACCAAACCTTCATGAATCTGGGGAAGGAGGCGGGTTTCACGGGAAGAGAGCTCACCCAATGGGCATAGGCAAAGCTATATGCCTTACTCCAAAGGGAGAAACCGGAAGGAGATGAGCAAAGGAAGTATGAGCAAGAACAAAGGAAATATTAGCCTCCAAAGGAAGAGAGGGAAAAGAAGAGAGAAGAACAAAGGAGGTATGAACTGAAAAAGGGAGAAAGAGCAAGGAAAGAATGAGAAGAACAATGGCAACATGAATTAGCTCTGAAGGAAAAGGAGCTCGGTCTAAAGAAAGCCCAACAATACAATGCCGAGGCTCTAGACCAACAACAAGCCATTAACCCCTTCCAATCCTCCTCTGAGCCCAGCCAGGTAGCTCCTCTGGTCCAGGTCGGTCAATGACGGTAGCGGTTAAAGATGTTTACAAATGCAGAAGTATTTATAAAAACAAGTGTGATTCATCTTACCGTCATCTTTTCCATATGAATCATATATGGTTGAAAAGCTGATAAAATGCACTCATTTTTATGTGCACTGATTAAAATCAGGTAATTCTTTCTTTAACCCTTAAAGGCATTCGTTATTTTTAGCACCTTGCAAAGCATTCGATACGTCTGACAGACTCCTTTTTTGGAAAAAAAAAATGGTTGTAATAGTTTTTAATGATTTTTATGGGCATGAACAGAATGAGCAGCTGCTCTACTTTCATTTTGAGCACTATCTTAAGTAATTTTGCAAAAAAGGAATAATAGTAAAATTGACCAGAGAAATTAACCAAAAACTTATTATTTTTTAATAAAACTTAAGAAAAAATTTATTATCCTTCTACTAATAAGAATTAAGAAAAAATATTTTATGAGGCTCTTCTCTTGTCCCTTGGCCATGTTCTGTAGTTGCCACACTCTTCTGGCTCTGGCGGGACACCTCTGGAAGACTCTGTGAAAAAGGGTAATTTTTATGTTACAAAAAACATGAATATATCCACTATGCAATTTTTTTTATGACTTTGTCAACTTTCTTTGACATTAAACTATGATTTTCAGGCCTTAATTATATGTAGTGACACTTTATAATAAAATTATGACGATAATATGACAATGATATGACTATAATATGAGCCACAATGTTTAGTTTTCTATTACTTACCTACATTGACTCACAATCAGGACACAGGGGATAGCAGTGGCTGAGACACACAGCGAGGTCACACTTGGTGCAGTGGAAGCGTGTCTTGCGGCGTTTCTTTGCTGGGCACTTCTTACAATAGGATGGCGTAAAGCGGCTTTCTGCAATTACCACCTTTTGACTACGATCCTGAGTTATTTCGCAGACAGTATTCATGATATTCCTTAGGGAGATTGGTAGAGTGGGAGCGCTTAGCCTTTGTTGTGCTTGCATGAATTTTCTTCTGTTGAGAGAGGCAGTTTTGTTCTCAGAGTAAATGACCCATGCATTGATGCCACCTATGTTTATCATGCCATAAAATATGCACATTGGCCATCGCTGTGTACTTCTCCCACATGAATATATGGCACACATCTGGTCCAGGGTGTCAACTCTACCTTTTGTTGAATTATAAAATTCAATAACCTCTGGTTTCCCTGAGTTCCCTAGTGATGGTAATGTGTGCATGGATGATAGCAGCAACACATTCTTCTTTTTCTTTTTTGATGATGTAGCCACGTAAGAGACCTGAATCATGTTGTCTGTGAATAGGAATGCACTTGACCCCTCTTCACGGGAAGAAACATCTTTCATTTCACCAGGCACTTCTTTCTAAGCATCTTTCATTTCACCAGGCACTTCTTTCTTATTTGCCCAGACCGTCCCAACATAAGTCATCCCACAGTTCTGAATAATATTAGTTATACTTGCAAATAAAAGAAATAAGCAAATATTTTGCATTTCAGTTTATCAGTCTTTTTATAATATTAGTTATACATGCAAATAAAAGAAATAAACAAACAAGCATTTCAGTTTATCAGTCTTTTTATAATATTAGTTATACATGCAAATAAAAGAAATAAACAAACAAGCATTTCAGTTTATCAGTCTTTTTATAATATTAGTTATATATGCAAATAAAAGAAATAAGCAAGCTTGCAAAAGCATATAACATAGGAGACATAATATGAAAGCATTCACACAAATAAATATCCAAAAGAATGTCACACGTAAATTAGTACAACTTGTATAAAATTAGTTACACTTGCATAGTATTTCATGCGTCTGATGGACTACTTATGCAAATTAGTACAAGTTGTATAGCATTTGATTTGTCTGATGCACTCCTCAATTATTTGCATAGCATTTCATGCCTCTAATGGACTGCATATGCCAATTATTACAACTTGCATAGCATTTGATACGTCTACTACACTCCTCAATTAGTTACACTTGCATAGCATTTCATGCGTCTCATGGACTACCACGGCAAATAACACTGAGCCTGGGAAGAGGACCAGCTGCGCGATACCTTCCTTTACAAGACTCAGTGGTACACTTAGCATAGCTAGGTTGCTGAGCCTGTACAAGTATGTGGTCTCTGGCGTCGACATTTTTCCACTCCCACTGATCCTGTCAGGGGGTAGGTGTGCTTTTAAGGGTTAATGAAATCTGTATGAACAACAGCGACGTAAATTCATTGGAAGAAAAATTTATCAGTGCGATTTTTTTTACCACACCAAGATTCACCAAAATTCTTCCTCTTTTTTATTTTAAATAATCTATTATAATAAATGAGACATTTATGAATGTTATGGTCAAATATCATTAAAAATCTGTTAAAAACTAACGTAAGGAATAGCAATTTTCTTTGTATAATTCTAACTCACCATACAAGGTGAAGATTTAAAAATTTGTTTACATCATGGTTGATATGATACTTATTCTTAAGACTATCAGTAATGTTATTCATATTATTTCAATCGTGATTACATTTTCTATTCATTTATATAAACATCAGCCTTTCATCAAAATGTATTACTCTTCCTCAGCCTTGTTTTTTGCTCAGTAAATGACAATTGAACTCCATCCGCGCAAAAACTCTGATACTTGATTACAGTATATACACAACAAAGGTATATAATTTTCTTAGGAAAAACATCATGGAGCACAGTAAATGTATTTGTTGTCTTTCGTTTTTCTTCTCAGAGCGCATATCCTTACAGCTTTACTTTTATCGACATCTTTGCATAGAAATATCCATTATACGCTAAAATTTAGCCCTGTTCACTTAGTCTGTTTATGGTGTTCGCTTCCGAAATCACCCAAACAAAGCAGCGCTGCCGCTCATCTACACAGCACGAATGTTTGGCTTTCGTTAGTTATACTAAAGCGTTTAAAAGTACTTACTGAATAATAATATCGATTTACTTTTGTATATTGGAGGTGTATTTCACTTTAAACCCGTCAAAAATTACAAGAGGACAATACTAATTATATTTCATAGAAAAGTGGCAACGAAGGCACATGGCTCAGCAGATTATCTGGGGTAGGGAAACTGAAAGGCTCGGAAAGACCTTGACCCACTTGTCCGAATGGAAAGTAGGGAGTAAAACCTTAACCACGCCTGATGTAAAGTTTACAATTCTGACATTATGCACATAAGCACTATAATTTTCCCATTCACTAGCATGATAATCACTGTTGTCAACATCTTCTTCTAATGGGAAGTCGGGATTGTAAAGCCTTTCTTCAATATCAGCGTGAGTATCGCATTCGTCGCCCATGTGACGCTCGGAATTGGAAGAGTCACTTTCACTGCCGCTGCCGTCCGCCTCGATGATAACTCCGTTTTCTGGATTCTCAAGCATTTCTTCATCTTCATTATCGATGAGCGAGTCTCCTTGTAATGAAAGCGTATCTAAATATGATAATATATCATCATCTGTGTGTAAGCGCTTCGGTTCAGGCATGATGATAAAAAAACAATGGGTATGGAATCAAGAGTGCAGGTGTGTTGGAAGATGATTGCTACCACGAGCAAAGGCCAAGGAGAGGTCGCTGAACGAAGCCAGATCCCAGAATAACCTACCAGGGTCACCAAAACACTCAGTGTTCTTAATTAATCTTATTGGGGGGAATTTGGGGGTAAATTCATATGAAAACATAGAATGTTCAATTTGAGAATCCATAGAAAACGGTGCTTAGATCCACAGAAGGAATAACTCTACCTAAACGTAACAGTGACTGATTATACTGAAGGCATTGTATATGTGCCTATAGTATCAGAGGACTCCTTTTTCACTGGGCACGCTATACATGCCCCAGGATTGGAAAGGGTTAACCCCACACCTGCCATGTCTAATTCGCCTATATCTAGTATCAACTCACTAATGCCAAAATGGACTGACGACAAGCCTGAGGCATGGTTAGAAGAGGTAGAAGCACTTTTTGCAAACTACACTACCACCGAGACAGAGAGGGCCTTGTTTTTCTCTGAGCATATAGAAGGTAAAGACAAGGCCACCCTCCACACACTAAATAGCAGTAAAAGGGTAGACCTGGCTGAAGTTTGGAGGGCCATCACTAAGGCACATAATATTACACCAGAGAAATGGAGACAATTGGGTGGGTCAGCGCTGGCTAGACATCCTGGAATGCACAGAATTTCTAGGACCTGTGCAATTGGACAATGCTGGAGGATTTCTTCCAGTGTGCTCCTGGGTCCCTCACCATGTATCTCAACGATAAGCAGCCAAAGACCCTCATGGAAGGCTGTCATATGGCTTATGCTTCGGAAACCTTTAACCCATCATCCGGCAAATCTCATCAACGGATATTGGCACCCAGTCATCTCTCAGGGTCAGTTCACCCAAAGAATGAACCCTCTTCCAAACCTCCAGTATGTAACCACTCCCATAAAATTAAACACTCAGAATCTGAGTGCTACTTTATAGGGGGACCCAGCAAGAAGCACCCTTCTAAACCATTCAAGAAGCCCAACAGCTCGTTTCCATCCACCTCCAAGCAAATATCATCACCCACTGACACCACAGCATGGCAAGCCCATCCAAAGGGGCCCTGCAAAGACTGTGGTGCCTCTGGTCACTATAGTACCGGATATCCTGCCTGGCCACAGCATGGCAAAACTACCAAGCACGTCCACATAATCAGTGCCAAGTCTGGTGAGGCATGGACTTCTGACACTCCTCACCTTAAGAGGCTTTATACTCAGGTAGTCACAGTGGCACCTATTGACGGCTTTAGCTCTAGGCTATGGTGGACACCGCATCAGACATCTGTCTGACTGTAAAGTCGCGAGTGCCCTCCAGTGCCCCTGTAGATGCAAAGAATCATTGGATGTTGACTTGGGTCGAGGATTTTACTATCTCCCTCCCTACATAGTGCAGCATATTGCTGTAAAAATCGTTCAGATAGTGAACCAAGCATGAAATTTGGCACAAACATTCCTAAGACTACGCTCTCTTAGAAAAGGGCGCTGGCCACCTGAAAATCCAAGATGGCAGCTATTTTTCAAAATGGCCGCCATCTATGTTGAGATTCACTGGTTTGGGAGCATCTATTGGATGGAATATGCCAGTTTTTTTTTTTTAAACCTCGACTTTTAGGTTATAAAAATGTTCCATACCACACATTTTATTGAAAACCCTTACTAAATGAATTGTAACCAAGATGGCGTACAAAATGGTTGCCATAAAAGTTTTTTTTTCTATCCACAGCGCTAGCAGACATAGAGACCAACTGTTTTTATTTAATGGTATATTCATGTGATCAGACAGTTTAACTAATATGCTATTTTCAATTGAAATAGTAATGGTATGGTCACATACAACATTGTGTCTAAGACTGTAACCATAAAAAGAAAAGAAGAGAAATACGGACTAAACGCAACCAATCTATGTATAGGTCTCTCAACCTACACCTTTGAAAAATTCGAGGATAAGAAGGTAGGCATAGCATGACACGTTGGATGCTCAAGCTAGATTATCTACTGAAGAGAGGGCAATATTTATCTAGACTTCACATTTGCAAGTGCACAGAGCTGTGCAGGGAAGACCCAGCTTGTAGCACTTGCACCTTTCCCGACAGCCTGCTTTGCATCCACATTTGGTAAGCTGTTGGCAACTCTTGGCTAAGGGCGAGTTGGTTGTCCAGAGGACTTGCCATGCTTCACCAGACTTTTGCCATCCCCACTCAGCAGGGTTCTCTGGCTGTGGCTGACACTGGGTGGCCTGCCCCCACACACAACCAGCCTGGTACGCAGCACGCTTGGTGTGTTGGAGGAGAGCTCCCCTGGTTGGTGGAATGGCCTCATATGCCCTTTGTTTTCTGGCAAACATATCAAGTCTAGCCTCATCCACAGTGCCAGCAGTGCTGGATCTTTCATACATAAGTATGACAAACCTCTCCAGGACCTTCAGGTCACTCTCTTCCACTCTGAGAGGGTAGTGACTCAGTTTGGAGAACACAGTGGAGGCCTCTGGAAAGATGTTCCATGTCTGCCAGGCGGTCTTCTTGCCCTTGCTCCGGAAGGCTGACACTGTATCACAGCCTGTGAACGCATGGAAGAAGAGCATGCCATTCACCTTCTCCTGGCCCAGAGAGTTGCACAGGTCATGCACAGCAATCCAGCGCAGGCTCTGGCCTTGGCCAAATGCCACCCATAGCTTCTCTAGCCCTAGATTGTGGAGAGTGGAGAAAGCACTGACTGCAACGACAAGAACATCTGTGTCATTTGCTTTAACCGTGATGGTCTTGGCTCCATGTTCTGTGGCATATTTGGCATGGAGAAAGATGCGGGTGTCAGCTTCCTCATGAGAGCACTTTTCCAGTCCCTGAAGACTAGCCTCATGAGTGCTGAGGACAGCAGACCCTTTCGTGGCAATGATAACATTTGTGGCAGACATCTGGGCAACTTTGTCTGCCAGGAACTGGAACAACTCTGTCTTGTTGGCATCGTGTCTTAGGAAATTGCGCCAGTTGGATGGAATTGTGTTCTTGTCTGTCACCTTGCGCCTTCCTCCTTGACCACGTTGGAGCCTGGTCTCAGCTTTGAGGCTGGATGTATTGTATACATCAAATACAAGATGTGATGATGTGTACTTGCTGCTATAGGATTGTATCACAGGCAAGAAGTCGCAAAGTGCATAGCCCTCAAAGGTCTTTCCTTTCTTTGGTGGCAAGGCATGGACCAAAGCTGATCCATCTACAATGAGGACATCAGTCTTTGGTTCTTTGTCTTCTAGTGTAACATGACTATCTGGCCAGGGTTCAGAAAATCAGTGGCATCCTGCACTTTCTGCATCACGTGTTTGATTGTAGCAACAGAATGAGCCTGATCACGCAGGAGAGGAAGCAATGAAGTTATGGTTACTTCAAATTCTGGGCTTCTCTTCATTGAAGCGTGATGAGCTGACCACGTCAGATTCACTGCATCATCTATTTCCTGGGTGACTATGACCTTGTCTAGCCACTGATACTCCAGTGCAAGCTGTGGCCCCAAGATATCTGTGGGTGGCTTTGGTATTGCAGTGTTTGGTGGCACAGGGTTCTTTGTTTGAAAGGAAGCTGGTGAGATGTTTGTGAATGTGTCCGGCAATTCAGGCACCGACCTCACTTTCTCAGGTGCAAACTTTAGTTGCTGTCTTTCCTGTCCAGTGTTCTCCTTGGTGGGGTGCTGAAATATGGAGATGCTAGTTCCATGGAAGGAGGTAGTGGCAGTAGTTGCAGATGGGTTGTGGTCGATGTTGTCCATCACTGCAGTGGTGAACAACCCTTTTCGCAGTACTGGGGGACAGACCACACCCTCCTCCACATATTTGCTAACTGTGGCATCTCCTAACTGTGCAGAGACCTCCAGTACTCTGTCATAAGAGATACTGAGGCCATACTGATGTAGCATTTCAACCAGGTTTCTCTTCCTGGTTTTGGCATAGACTGAGAGTCCCATGTAGACTGGGAATGGTGTTTCTCTGTCTTTGGAGTGTATATGAGTTGTTGCTCCCTCTTTGTATCGGGAGTAGCAGTTGAACTGCATGAGCTGTGCAATGGCCTGGTCTGACTTTGATGCTCCAAATCGTAACTGTGACTTGATGTCAGCCCCATGCTCAACCATCCCTACAAACTGGAGCAGGAGAGGAGGCACAGAATTTCGTACACAAGCCTCAGAAAATGTGCCATCAAACCGTGACTGATGATCAAGTATAGACTTTCTGAGAATATTTGCTGCTTTAGCAATGATAACTGCCTCTGAAAGATCAGATGATTGAGCAAGTGCTTTTCCCACATCCTTTTGAAATGCAAGTAATACATCTCTGCCAGATTTATGAGCCTCAAGTTCTGGAATTTCTGCCAGAAGTTTGTCTTTGAGTCTCGTGGAATTTACACTTGGTGACTCTACACCTAATTCTTCCAGACGTTGTTGGTAGAGGTGGCAAATATCTGCCAGCCGAAATGTGACTGGATCATCTGAACAAAGGTTGTTTTCAACAATGTATGTCATCAGTTCTGACAGAACTAGTGGATACACATCTGATTCTGACTCAGTGCTACCTTGGTCTTTCTCAAGGCTCCTCAGGTAGGACCTTTTTCTGTTGTAGAGGGCACAAAGACAGGCATGGTGATACTTAAACTCCTGTGCAATGACATCCCCACCAGTCAACTTAGCAAGGAGCTTGCCATCACTAAGTATCTCTGCACATTCACGCAATTTCAAGTCAAGGCCCTTAGTACTAGCCTGTCTGAGATCAGATGCAGGTGCCACTTTCTCACAGAAAATGCAAACTTCATTGTCATGACTGGTTCGGCGCAGTTTTGCACGACTAGTCTCAGTGTTGCTGGTCTGGTCATTGGATTGTCGCTTTCTTGCACGGTCCAGTTTAGTGTTGTTAAACAACAAGCGACAGTTCACATGGTATTTTGCTGCATTTTTCCTGAGAGTGGCCTCTATGCCATCACCTTCATCCAGCCTTGCTGGATCCATTATCAGTGGCATTTCATTAATTTCACTGAACATGGGAATGTTCCTTGCCAGCATTGTGTACCCATCATGGTCTAGGACATGATGACTTGGAGGTGATGTCAAGTGCTCACCTCTTTTGTCCTTCTGACAAAGACAACACAAACTCCAGTTTGTTTTTCTACTGCTCAATATTGGATTGGCATCACATTCTGCCATGATTTCACTTTTGATTAAGGCCGAGGGGTTATCCTTTTACCACCTTAAACAAAGCACACATTCCTGTATGGGATTCAACTAGGTTCGGTCTCCCTACACCTAGCCCGATCATTCATCCAGTGCCATTTAAGTCCCGTGTGATCTGTACACCATCCGGGTAAGTACATGAACCATCATGTACAGCCCCCATACCCTTGGCTCGGCTCTCCCGCGCTGGCACATCCTGTCTATTCAGGTGCGGCTATCTAACTATAGCTGGTCTGGGGCTGTTAGAAAGCATTTGGGACACTAAACTAAACTATACTACAACTACTAGTCTAAGACTACAGGATTAGTAAAGCTGGATTAGCTGGCACTGAACCCCATGCTGAGTTACACAGCAGTGATGTCACCAGTGTGCCCTGGTTGTGTGCAGACATACACTCTTTTACATTTATTAATTTTCCTTCAAAATTGATGAGTTATTCGAAAGAGATGGCCTCATTAGGATCTAAAACCACAGAAACCAAGATCCATGCTTAAAACGATAATTGTTGAACGGGCATTATTTCTCATTATAATTATTGTTTCTACCTTTTCTTGGCAGCCATATAGCCCCCATATTTAAAGGTAAACTGTACTGGGAAGCTACAGAAACATAATATTCACAAGAAATAGTATGGAAGAGCTTTACCATATTGCTAGAAGCAAATACATGCCATTCTAGTGAAAAATTAGCCAAAATCTGTCGATACTGGCCGCCATCTTGGAATTTGGCCACCATATTAAATTTTTTGCGTGGCCAGCGCCCTTTTCTGATA
Source organism: Macrobrachium rosenbergii (assembly GCA_039081455.1). NCBI lineage: Eukaryota > Metazoa > Arthropoda > Malacostraca > Decapoda > Palaemonidae > Macrobrachium > Macrobrachium rosenbergii. Next base: position 44,881,162 of record JANJGK010000020.1, on the reverse strand, counting down.
GAGGGAACTTTAAAGAGCACTTGTGCAAAATTTCATGCTTGTTTCACTTTCTGAACGATTCTTATGAAATATGCAATTATCTGCTGCACGAATCAGTGTATTGGCATGGTAAGTACAACTAGGCATGGAATCAAGTTCCTGTTGGTATGAGATCTCTGCTGAAGATGTCCTCTTCCAATCCCCTGGCTATGTTCGCAATGAAGGCAGCAACTGTAGCAGTCAGAGGTGGGAATACCGCCATGCTGATGAGCTTGCCCCATTCAACCAGATCACTTTTCACCTGCCAAAATTGCTGATGGAAGGGCCACTCACAGTACCAACCAAAGCCTTCAAGGAAGGATGGCCATCAAAACTTCCTCCCTCACAGCAAAAGGAATTTGACAAGTCACAGTACAGCTGCAAGACATGCAAAATAAAAGGGCACTCCACGAATTGGTTAGGATATCCCACCAAGCAACACACATCCATCACCAAAACCAGAAATATTCCTGGAGGCTCTGACCTCCTCCTAGGACAGGAATCTCTGTCTCAGCCCAACTCAAGGTCACCCATGGGCTCTGCAACTGTGGGCTCCTCATCGGACCCTCCTGACGTAAAAGCTCTGCCACTGTCACTTGAGCGCCCTGAGCAGTGCCATTCTTCATCTGCCGCAGACATAGAGCAGTTAACAGAATTGATCTCTGTGCCTGGCCCTGCCTTAGTGCTACTGCCAGTGCCAGATCCCATCACCAATCTTCCTTTGGGAGATCACCCAAACTTAGTTAAGTTGGCCATTGCAAATTGCGAATCTCCCACACCCAATAATCCTTCTTTATCTTCACCTCAGCCCTGCCCTGCCCCTTCCACAGAGTTGGTGCCTCCCTCCCCTCCAGGGAACCTCGCAACCTAACCTTGGACGAACCCAAGAAAAGAATAGAAAGGGGTGGAAAAGGGCCAATTAGCTATTAGAGCCACAAGTTCTCCCTGGCTCTCATGTCCCATTGGCACAGTACCTTCTATTACAGAGTGATCCTGGCACCTACCCAGAGGAGTTAGCCTCAGTGATCTGGGATCAGGTAAACCCCTGAATAACACTCTAGGCAAGATACTGGATACAGTAGTAGTAGTAGCCTGTAAATTGTAGTGATAAAATGTTGTCCTATATGTCAGAGCTATTGAGCTCATGGCACCCTTGGCATAGTGCCTCATTTAGCAGAGTATACCAGGCACCTGAAAATCCAAAGGAGGTTGCTCTGGTACCTCTCTCATGAGTTCTACTACCAAGTTAAATAAGATGTAATGAGTTAAGACCTGCCCTCAGTGTTGCATGTTCTTTTAAATCTTTTTTATTTATCATAGCATAAGAACTTTTGTGATTTGTAATAGTGTTAAATGTAACTAAATCATCGTCACTTAAAATTGGTGCTGCAGCAGACTGATCATATGTCATGTTAATAATAATGTGCAACTGTAATTTTAAGCCTTGTTAAGAATGCATTTTATTGTCATCAGAGACCGTTAGTTAAGTATCTGCAGACAGCTCTGAGTAAGTATCAGGCACCTTAAGTTAAGTAAGCTAGTGAGTTCATACTCCCCTCCTAGAAGCTAGGTAGATCACCTTGGTTACCTTCATTGCATGGACAAGATCCATTAAAGGGAAGGAATTAATGTAACCGTGACTGGCGGCTTATTCTAGCGCAGATCTACATTCCCAAAAGGGAGTGGAATGTCTGCTTAAAGGGGGGAGCTACTACAGATATTCATCGCCTCGTCTCTGTACTTACTTGTAATAAGGTTTAGAATCCTATGCTTTAAGGAGTAAGTTCCCCAGGACCTACAGACAGAGGTGTGAGAGAGTGCTTTTAAGGAGTGCTGCTTGTCAAGGGTTCAGGTAGAGAATTAGATTGGGCCATAGAGAGCACTTAGAGCCAGGAAAACAAACATCCCAGATTTTAATCCCTTTCCCAATTAGACTCCTACTGTGTGAGCTTTTGTGCTGACGCATTGAATGCTCTTTACAGACGACAGCAGAAGCCCAATGCTGGGGGAGGACAGCGTCCCCTTCAGGCCAAATCAGAAGTCATAAATGCCAACGAGACTCCCCATTCGCTATCAGTCTCTTACCCTGTCTCTGTGATAGCAATCTCATTACTAAATTGAGGTTGAGCCACGTGCCCGACTTTGCCACTGCTCTTCACGGCACTCTTTTCCTGTGAACTGGAACTTTAATCAGACCACAAGCAGTTTCGTGAGGTCCAAAGGAAGACATAGTATATCGTCCAGCCATCATTGCAAAAGTACACTTGCAATATAACCGACGATGTGTATTATCTTGATAACCTCATCCTCTTTACCACCGTCTTGCCTAGTGAAATCTGCCGAGGCAGGAAACAGATTCAAAAATTGCAACAGTGTAAGCTATAATCTCTTGTAACTGATTTCCAACTGAATCTCATTGTGTAATTCCCGAGCCAGTGGCTCTCCGACTGCACTCTAAATGTGTATAATTCATTATATTTTTTAGAAACCTAGTCAAGTTATATTTGCTGCTAATCTTATCACAGTTACCTTACTAATAATTGTCTGAGTGCTTTGTCCTATTTTGCACATCAATAACTGTGTGCAGTAAAGTATAATTTTGTAAGTAACCAGAAATTCCAGTGGTGGCCATTTTCCCCAGTAATTCATATGTAAATTATTTCATTCATGTGACTATATAGATTAAATCTTAGGCACGTTAAGTGGTTATGCGATGTCTTTAAGTAAAATCCCTATTACACCTACAACTTCCCATTGTAAATACGTAATAATGATTTATATATATATATATATATATATATATATATATATATATATATATATATATATATATATATATATATATATATATATATATATATATATATATATATATATATATATATATATATATATATATATATATATATACACGACGATGATGAAGGCAGAAACCTAATATACGGAGACCAAGGGCAGATGGAGAGAGACACGGACAATCAACAGCTTTTATTGTTTTCGCAATAATCAATTGCATTTTCAAGGCTGCAATGACACAATTTTGTTTAATAAAAAAAAAAAAGGAACGTCACTACGTATAATTATAAGAATAAAAATATATATATATATATATATATATATATATATATATATATATATATATATATATATATATATATATATATATATATATATATATATATATATTTATTTATATATATATACGTTTTAAGAAATGTATATATATATATATATATTTTTCTGTATAATTTTATGTAGTGAGGTCCCTTTTTTTATTAAACAAAATTGTGTCATTGCAGCCTTGAAAATGCAATGGATTTTTGGGAAATGCCGTCGGCCACAATAAAAGCTATTGATTGTTCGTGTGCCTCTCCATCTGCCCTTGGTCTCCGTACACAAACACACACACACACACACACACACACACACACGCACACACACACGTATATATATATATATATATATATATATATATATATATATATATATATATATATATATATATATATATATATATATATATATATATATACTATATGTATTTGTGATTGCAACAATGACCTCTTAACTTCTCGAATTCCTTCAGCTATTTTGGGTATGCTTGTCACTACAAAGCCGTCAGATCTAAGCGCAAGAAATTAAAGAGACTGTGATGAGCTTGGATCTTACGGCTTTGTAGTGACAAGCATATCCAAAAAAGCGCGAAGAATTCGAGAAGTTAAGAGGGCATTATAGCTATTACAATTACATATGTATCTGGTAAAAGTGACCAGTAGATTCTACACACACACACACACATACACACACACACACACACACACACACACACACACACACACATATATATATATATATATATATATATATATATATATATATATATATATATATATATATATATATATATATATATATATATATATATATATATATATATATATATATATATATATATATATATATATATATATATATATATATATATATATATATATATATATATATATATATATAAATATATATATATATATATATATATATATATATATATATATATATATATATATATATATATATATATAT
>JANJGK010000020.1:44715757-44876961 GCA_039081455.1 Macrobrachium rosenbergii | reverse complement strand
AGATGAGGCCTCTGCAGTTTTATCTACAAAGCCAATGGCCACGCAAAACCCATCCGGATTCCTTTCTTTTCAAGATCTCAGATCAGATCAAGAAGGAGCTGTTCTGGTGGAATTCAAGAGAAAGACTACAGGAGGGAATTTCTCTTTTTATCAAGAACCCAGACCTCACACTCTTGTCAGACGCTTCGGATCAGGGGTGGGGAGCGACTTTAGACAACAAGGAATGTTCGGGCCTGTGGCAGGAAGAGCAGAAAGAACTGCACATAAATGTGAAAGAACTGAAAGCGGTACATCTAGCCCTGATGCAATTTCAGCAAGAGGTAAAAGGCAAGGTTATTCTAGTTCAGTCGGACAACACGACAGCTCTTGCTTATATCAAAAGGCAAGGGGGCACTCATTCCTTCTCCCTGTATCAGACGACCAAGGAACTTTTAGAATGGTCGGAAGAGAACGAGGTCACGTTATTGACCAGGTTCATAAAAGGCGAGAGGAATGTAATGGCGGATCTTTTAAGCAGGAAGAATCAAGTCTTGCCCACGGAATGGACCTTACATCCGCAGGTTTGCAAACAATTGTGGAATCTGTGGGGTTGTCCGCTAGTAGACCTGTTTGCAACAGACAGAACAAAACGCCTCCCAGTATATTGCTCCCCAGATCCGGACGACAAGGCACTTTGGGTGGATGCAATGACAATGAGTTGGGATGGCCTAGATCTTTACGCTTTTCCACCTTTCAAAATTATCAGGAAGGTCTTGGAAAAGTTCAGGAACCACAAGAACACCAAGATGACTTTAATCGTTCCTTTCTGGCCATCGAGGGAATGGTTCCCAGATCTTCTCCTCCTCCTCGCAGATTTTCCGAGGATCCTCCCGTCGAGGAAAGATCTACTCAGACAACCCCACTTCCTGAGGTTCCATCAGAACTTGTCCGCTCTACGGCTTGTCGCCTGCAGACTGTCGAGCGACTCCTCAGGAAGAGAGGTTTTTCAAAGGAGGTTGCAAGCGCTATTGCGCGACCCAGAAGAAAGTCTTCGGACGCAGTATACCAGGCTAGATGGAATCAGTTTAGAGACTGGTGCAATAGACATGGAGTTTCGTCTTCTAAAACCTCTCTAAATCAAATAGCGAAGTTCTTACTATCCCTTTTTAAGGAGAAAGGATTGTCTTTGAGCACGATTAAGGGGTATCGATCAATGCTTGCGTCGGTATTTAAGCACAGAGGTCTAGACATCTCGAACAATCAGGATCTAACAGATTTACTTAAGTCTTTTAATACCTCGAAGACGAAAGTTCCTAAACAAATAGCATGGAATTTGGACATCGTTCTTAAATGGATTTGTTCAGATCAATTCGAGCCTTTGGCAAATGCATCGCTGAGAAATTTGACTAAGAAAACTATTTTTCTAGTAGCACTCGCAACAGCCAGGAGGGTGAGTGAGGTTCATGCCTTGGACAAAACTATTGGTTTCTCTCAAGGAAAAGCTGTATGTTCTTCCTCTCTTAGGTTCTTACCGAAGAACGAAGATGCGTCCAGACCATGGCCGAGGTCTTTCAGCATTAAGAGCCTTTCAGATCTTGTGGGAGAAGGAGAACAAGAGAGATTGTTGTGCCCGGTGAGAGCCTTAAAGTTCTATATTCACCGAACAAAAGGTATCAGGGGCTCTTCGGAGAACTTGTGGTGTTCTGTGAGAAACCCGTCAAGACCACTTTCTAAGAATGCTCTTGCTTTCTTCTTAAGAGAAGTTATTTCAGAAGCCCATGTGAATTGTCAGGACTCAGACACGGGAACTCTGAAAGTGAGAGCACATGAGATAAGAGCTGTAGCTACTTCTTTAGCTTTCAGGCACAATCTCTCAGTGCAAAAGATTGTGAATTCTACATTTTGGCGATGTAAGTCGATCTTCGCATCGCATTACTTGTCAGAATTGAAGACTGATTTTGACAATGGCAGTACCTTAGGGCCTTTAGTAGTTACTGACACGGTGGTGGGTGAGGGAGAAAGAGGGGCAACCCTATCCGACTAACATTTTCTCCTTGAAGTTGGAAATTGAGTTTGGTTGCGTCGTTTGTAGGTACTATGTTGTTGGTTTAGGAGTACCTACAATCTTTTAATTTTGTGGTTGAAAGTTTTTAATTTTATATTTTGGTGATAGAGGTGATCCCTTATTGTTAATTTGGTTCTGCGCCCAGAGCAAGGGCATACTAAGTCTTGTCCGTCACGGCGTTGTCCTCTACGGCAAGTACTAACAGATTGTATCTGACACCCGGATCCTTTATATCCTGTCTATACAATCGAGGGATAAGCAGACTACAGAGGCAGTAACCGCTGAGTCAGCAATCCTTCAAGGTAAGGAACTAAAATTCATGTTTTTGATTTCTAACAATATATGTGGCTGACATGGTCCCACCTCCTCTAAAGGTGCCAATCAGCTATATGTAACTACCAGGTAAGTCCTATAAGTAAAAATGATATTTTTATGATAAAATAAGGTTTTACTTATACTTACCTGGTAGTTAAATGAGTAAACCCGCCCACCTCCCCTCTCATGTCAAGTGGGCTTAAAACTTAATGGGTTCTAGAACATTGTTGGGATAGTTCCTTGTTACCTATAGAGGGCGCTGGTAGAGGGATCACCTAGATGTTTTTAGCGCTAGTGTGAAATTTAAAATTCTGCCGCGCGTCAGAGATGACAGCTATATGTAACTACCAGGTAAGTATAAGTAAAACCTTATTTTATCATAAAAATATCATTTTTGTCCCTGTCACACTGCTATATTATTGAGCATATTGAATTGTTGACCTGCTAACTGTTAATTAGGTATGGAACACTGCATTATGAATGGAATTAAAAGATTTGCGCAGTTATTCCTGTTAATATGATTGCATCAGAGTTCCCCTTCAAGGGATTGAATGGAAAATGATTCTCTCTCTCTTTGCTGTTCCAGTGGTCTTTATCCCATTTTCAAATTGGTACTTTCTTCGCTAATCATTCCATGCCTTATCACAAACAAATATTCTTTCCATTGGTGGATTCTTAGTTTTTTTATTTACCAGCTTTACAACTGAGCAAAATTTGTTATTTAGTTCAGTTTGTAATCACAGCTGAGCAAAATTTGTTTCTTGGTACAATTTATAATCACAACTGACTAAAATTTGCTACTGCCCTTTTCATGAAACAATTAAAAAGCCCAAGGTTTAACTAAATTTGATTGCAAAAGGAAGAGCTAACCATACAATATTATCATACATCTGGTATTTGTGCCACTATTTACTTTGAAGTTGGACATTAATGCTCTGATGATCAGGTCAAGTGGAGGTTAAGTACTTTTATGCCTCTAGTGGGGGACTTAGTCCATAGAAGGAAATGTAGGTGATGTGGAGAGTATGTTGTTGTTTTCAGAATTTACAAGAAGCTGAAGCTGAGAGGTTCCAGAAAGTGCCCAGTCATTTTAGGCTGTGTGCTTAGAGAATATCGCTGTACTGTTTTTGCCTTCCTTGTTGAGGTCTTTTGTTAGAATGAGTAAGAGGTGCAATGCTTCTTTGGGTAGTTGTCATCTCCAAGAATCATCAGTTCCTCATTAAGTAATGACAGTCTCCCAGACTGACCGTTCAGATCTTTTATTCCATTGCTTCAGTTGATGAAATTGTTTTGTTTTGTCTGCCGGATGTCTAGCTTGCTAATTTATTATACATGTCTGGTATGTTTTCCCCCATGTAGTGTCTCAGATTGTTCTCTTAGTCATTAACTGCCAAGGACTTGAACAATATTGAGTCAATTAGATTTGAAGGTGGATTCCTTGCCTCTTCACCCTTAGAGGCGTAGTGTCGTACATGGGCCTCCAAACTGGGTTTCATCTCAGTGGACTAGAACCTATGTGACATGGAGGGGAATGCAAATATTCAGGGAGTTCTTTTTATTGTAGTGCAGTATATTTTTTATCAATGTTGATGCCTCGAGACCAGGTGTAGAGAAGGGCTCTTGTAGTGCACAGTAACTTGACTTTCTCTTGAGCTGAACCAGTTAGATTATGGATGGAGGAGAGGACCTCAGATGAAGAGAGGAAAACTGACATTTTGAACATTGAAGAAGCTTGGCCAGATAAGCTACTATATTTAAACCAGCTTTTTCAGCAATTTCTTGATTTTTCTGTTGGGGACAGTACTGTAGCATAGAACTTATGCTTTAGGTAGACTGTTACTCTTTGTTTTGGGCGGAAGAGAAGTAGGAGTGTAAAAGGTCTAAAACAAAGTGAGGCATGACAAAATTTGAAAGGGGTTTTGATGAGACTCCAGAAACGTTTTACTCGTACCAGAAGGTATTTTGAGTGAGCTTTTCTGTTTTTCCAGAAGAGTGAGTTAGATTTGAAGGAATTAAATTCAAAAGTTAGAAGAATGATTAAATGGTAATTTAATCCACTGTCCTTTATATACCCAAAGGTTATAATTGTATTATCAGTCCCTTAAACACCCTTGAGGTTTGTCAGAAATAAAGAAAAGGATATGGTGGGTTACCTTTTTGATTTTGCTGTGACAACTTGTTGCCCAAGAATAAATTTTCTGTGTCATAAGCGTTCATTGCCAAGGTATGTATTGGCCCCATTGTCCATCTTTGGAAGTGCTTCAGTGGTTGGTTTCACAGCCTAAGATTCATATATGGTAATCATAATCATCCAAAACATTAAGTTGTAGATAACAAACTGAACTAAATAATTCCCTGATTTTATTTTGAACGGTACTCTGGTTTGCATTGCATTTCAAGGTTACTGAAAGTTTCTACTTATTTATTTATTTCAGGTCTTCCCACAAGTCATCACTCTGAATGTGGAGTTGAGTCCAGCATGCCTGCTCTTGCAGGGGTTGATGGAGCTCTGTTTCCAGACAGAGCTTTCAAGATGCTCTCACAGATTTCAACCTTATTTGCAGATCCAAGGGGTATATAAGTGTTTTCCTTGGAATTATTTCTATTCCAAACACAGGTAAATGTATGTTTGTTCATGAAACTTACCTGTCAGATATATATATAGCTGTATTTCTCCGAAATCCGACAGAATTTCAAAACTCGCGGCACACGCAGTGTGGCCAGGTGGTTAGTACTCATTCCCGCCGCTGGGTGGCGGGAATCGGGAACCATTCCCATTTTCTATTCAGATTTTCTCTGTCGCCGGTACTGTTAACATCTGTTTACAGTACCTCCGCCTCTGGATTTCGTTAACTTGCATAGTTTTCCACTTGAGTATTCTATTGACTTTTGGTTTTTGACTTTGGCTTGTGGATTGGCATACGCTTTTTGTGGACTGTTTATGATTTTGCTTTTGACTGCTCTTGAATGATGTCTGGTACTAGTTCTGCTAGCTTTCGAGTATGTTGTGTGAGTGAGTGCAAGGTGAGGCTACCGAAGGCTTCGGTAGACCCTCACTCGGTTTGCATGAGGTGTAGGGGGCATGTATGTTTGATCAATGATCGCTGCAAAGAGTGTGAGCCTTTGTCTGATGCGAGCTGGAAATTGTATGATTCCTATGTTCGTAAGTTAGAGCGTGACAGGATCAGGTGGTCTTCCTCCAGGAGTGTGTGTAAGAGTCAGGGTTCTATTTCTTCACCTGATAACCCCAATGTAGACATTGTTGTACCTGTCCCTGTGGTTTTGCCTTCGGACCCTGAGGTTGTGTCTGCGGGGGGTTTGACCCTGTCGGAGATCATGAACACCATCCGTGCTCTAGAAAACAAAGTGTCTTCGCTACAAAGTGCTGTGCAGTGTAGTGTTCCCCCTAGTGTCGTGGAGGGGGCGTCAGATCGGCCCCATAATGCTTCTAGGCCTGGACCTCTGTCAGACTCCCAGGACTCAGGGAGAAGGCATGTCGAAAGCCGTAAGAGGGTTACGGGGGCTTCCCACCGATCTGACGTCCCTTCGGCAGGTCCTGTTGTCACTTCCCAGGCTGCCAAGGATCGTGCTTCGGCTCGTATCCTTAAGGACTGCTTTTCGTCCTCCGAGGCGTCCTCCCCTCGTAGGGGGTGGAATTCTCGTAAGGACTCTCGCCCGCTGAAGAGGAGCTTCAGAGAAGACGCTTCACGTCAGTTTTCTCCGTCTGTGCGGGATTTTGAAGCTTTCCCGCCACAGAAGAGGACCAGAACGTCGTCAGAGGAGGACGTTTGCGAGCGCCCCAGTCGCTCTAAGGAGAGAGCTGTTCTTGCTCCTGTAAGGAAGAAGAAGGCGTCCCCTCGCCCCTCTTCTTCCCGTAGGTTCTCCTCTCCTCCTGGATATGAGACCTCTCCTTCCAAGAGTATCTTACGAGATATGCAGCGTCAGTTGGCCTCTCTTCTTGCCGAGAAGGAATCAGAACCGCGTCGTTGCAAGGACTTGAGGCTTCCCATTAAGAAGTCCAGGAAGTCCCCTTCTCCTGCTCCTTTTTCTTCGACACCATCTCCTGCTTCTTCGCCCTGTCGTCCTCACAGCTCAAGAGTTCCCTTTCGTGATTCTCGTCATCATCACGACGCCTCGCAAGCAGCTATCCAGGACTCTTCCTTAGCTGCTCGTCAGGACGCTTCTCTCGCTGCCGCACAGGACGTTCGGAAGGACGCTCAGCATGACGCTAGGTTGGGCTCCCGATCGGATGCTCTTCAGGACGCTCGCCAGGACGCTCGCCAGGACGCCTCTTTAGTCGCTCGTCGGGACGCTCCAGAGCATTCTGATCCTGCAGGGAAAAGTAGATCCCTCTTCCGTATCGGACCTCAAGGCCTTCGTTCCCCGAAAGCATTTTGTGATTCTCGTGGTTCGCCCATTCATGAAGGAGAAGTCTCTGGCGATTCAGAGCCTGCGGGTTTTGATCAACCTTCTGCTTCCTCGTCTTCCGACTACCAGGTGTTAACCGGTCTTCTTAAGGACTTATTCGGTGATAAGTTTAAACCCTCGGCTCCTCTCTCTCCTCCTTCGCAGCTTGCCTCTTCCAAAGCGAGGAGAACGCCGGGGTTTGTGAAGATGACTTCTTCACTGGCTACGAAGAAGGCCTTCAAGAAGGTTAACGCCTGGATGGAGGAACGGAAGACGCAAGGCAAGACTTCTTTTGCCCTTCCTCCTTCTAAGCTTTGCGGTAAGGCGGGCATGTGGTATGAGACAGGTGAGGACGTCGGTTCTCGAGTTCCTTCTTCGTCTCAAGGAGATTTCGCCAGCCTTGTCGACACTTCCAGGAGGTCCCTACTGTCGACTGCTAAGGTTTCGTGGACGATGTCCGAGACCGACCATCATTTGAAGGGACTCTTCCGATCTATGGAAGTTTTCAACTTCTTAGACTGGTGCTTGGGTGCTTTGGACCTCAAGCTTAGAAGCCCCGACTCGATCAGCCTGGGGGAGCTATCCAGTGTTTTGAATTGCATGGATAAGGCCGTCAGGGATGGCTCAGAGGAACTGGCTTCCCATTTTTGTACAGGTCTTTTGAAGAAGAGGGCCTTGTACTGCAATTTCACCTCCAAGTCAGTTTCGCCGTCACAAAGGGCTGAATTATTGTTTGCTCCTTTGTCGAGCCATCTCTTCCCCCAGCCTTTAATCAAGGACCTCGCTTCTAGTCTTAAGGAGAAGGCCACGCAGGATCTTCTGGCCCATTCGTCTAGACGTCCTTCAGTCCCTTCTACGTCGTCGTCAGTTCTGTCCTCCAAGAAGAAACAGCCCTTTCGTGGAGGAGCTTCTTCCTCGAAATCGACTCCGCGAGGGAGAGGTTTTTCCAGAGGAGCAGCCCCATCGAAGCCCAGGGGCAGAAAGTGATCTTCAACTCCTCCAGACACCTGTGGGAGCCAGGCTACTTTCATTTGCGGGAGCCTGGAGAGCGAAAGGGGCGGACTCTTGGTCCGTCGAAGTTCTAGAGAAAGGCTACAAGATCCCCTTTCTCGATTCGCCACCCCTTTGTACATCACCCAAGGATCTGTCGCCCTCCTACCATTGGGAAAAACAACAGATCCTTTTAGATCTTTTGGAGCAGATGCTCGTAAAAAGAGCTGTGGAGCCAGTTCAGGATCTAGCCTCTCCGGGGTTCTACAACCGACTGTTCTTAGTCCCGAAACAGTCGGGAGGTTGGAGACCTGTACTGGACGTAAGCAGACTGAACCGCTTCATTGTCAAAGAGAAGTTCAAGATGGAAACGTCCCAGTCTGTTCTCGGAGCTCTAAGACCAGGAGATTGGATGGTCTCTCTGGACTTACAAGACGCATACTTCCATGTTCCCATACATCCTCAGTCAAGACAGTACCTGAGGTTTGTACTGGGGGGAAGAGTCTTCCAATTCCGAGCTCTTTGCTTTGGTCTCAGCACAGCTCCCATGATATTCACAGTGATCATGAGAAATGTGGCGAGGTGGCTTCACTTGGCGGGGATCCGCGTTTCGCTTTACCTAGACGATTGGCTCATTCGAGCTTCTTCCCAAGCTCAGTGTCTGGAGGACCTAAATTCGACATTGGAGTTGACGAAGTCCCTGGGACTTCTAGTCAACAAAGAGAAGTCCCATCTGATCCCGACTCAGTCCATCATCTATCTGGGGATTCAGATGGATTCAGTGGCTTTTCGGGCGTATCCATCCCAAGAACGTCAACAACATTGCTTGGAAAAAGTTTCGTCTCTCCTGGGGAAGGAAACATGCTCGGTGAGGGAATGGATGAGTTTGCTGGGGACCATTTCCTCGCTGGAGAAGTTTGTTTCCCTGGGAAGACTTCATCTCAGGCCGCTCCAGTTTTTCCTAGCGGAGAACTGGATGAACAAGGAGGACCTGGAAGAGACCTTGAAGATCTTTCCGTCTGTCAAGACTCACCTGAGGTGGTGGCTCGACCCCTTGTTGCTGGCAGGAGGCGTTTCTCTACGTCTTCAGAGCCCCGACCTAGTGTTGTTTTCCGACGCGTCCAGGGAGGGATGGGGAGCAACACTAGGAGGGGAAGAAGTGTCAGGCACCTGGAGAGGGGAACAGGTGTCCTGGCACATCAATCTCAAAGAATTAGGAGCTATCCATCTAGCCCTTCAATTCTTCGAGGATCGAGTGTCAGGCCGGGTTGTTCAGGTGAATTCCGACAACACCACAGCCTTAGCTTACGTCAAGAAGCAGGGGGGTACTCGCTCCCGTTCCCTGTTCAACCTGGCAAAGGAGATCCTCCTTTGGACTCATGCTTGGGGGATCACAATTCTCATGAGGTTCATCGCGGGCGTGGAGAATATCCGCGCGGACCTTCTCAGTCGGCAGCATCAACTTCTGCCGACGGAATGGACCCTTCACGAGGAGGTGTGTCTGGATCTGTGGAGGTTATGGGGACGTCCCCTAGTGGACCTCTTTGCGACGTCCAGAACAAAGAGGCTTCCTCTTTACTGCTCTCCTGTCTTAGATCCAGGAGCCTTAGCAGTAGATGCCCTCCTCTGGGACTGGAAGGGCCTAGATCTTTACGCTTTTCCTCCCTTCAAGATCCTGGGAGAAGTGATCAGAAAATTCTCAGCGTCAGAAGGAACAAGGATGACTTTAATAGCCCCCTTTTGACCAGCAGCGGATTGGTTCACAGAGGTCATGACCTTCCTTGTGGACTTCCCAAGGACACTCCCCCTGAGAGTAGATCTTCTCAGGCAGCCCCATTTCCAAAGATTCCACAAAAACCTCCCCGCTCTGAGTCTAACTGCATTCAGACTATCTCGAAGTTGGCAAGAGCGAGGGGGTTTTCGAGAGCAGTGGCAAAGGCTATCGCCAGTGCCAGAAGACCCTCTTGTAATTCAGTCTATCAATCGAAGTGGGCCAATTTTAGGAGATGGTGCAAGAGCAGCGGGATTTCCTCGACCACGACCTCTGTGCCTCAAATAGCAGACTTCCTTCTGCATCTCAGGGAGAAAGAAAAACTGGCAGTCTCTACTATTAAAGGCTATAAAAGTATGCTGTCGGCAGTCTTCCGACACAGGGGCCTAGACTTAGCCGACAACAAGGGTCTTCACGATCTCTTGAGATCCTTTGAAACTGTTAAGGTTCCTAGGCCCATGAATCCTCCTTGGAACCTAGATGTGGTCCTGAAATTTCTTATGTCAAGTCCTTTTGAACCTATGTCTTCTGCTTCTCTCAAGAACGTGACTAGAAAGGCGGTTTTCCTAACTTCTCTGGCGACGGCGAAGAGGGTTAGTGAAGTTCAGGCTATTAGCAAGCACATTGGCTTTAGGGGTCCTAATGCCGTTTGCTCCCTAAGTCCTTTATTTCTTGCCAAAAATGAAAATCCTTCAAACCCGTGGCCCAAGACTTTTGAAATCAAAGGTTTGACGGAGATTCTTGGACAAGAATCAGAGAGAGTCTTGTGCCTTGTCAGGGCTCTCAAATTCTACTTAGCCAGGACGAAAGAAAGCCGAGGCCCGTCGGACAATCTGTGGTGTTCGGTTAGAAGACCTGACTTGCCAATGTCCAAGAATGCTCTGTCATTCTTTTTAAGAAGTACTATCAAAGAGGCTCATTCTTCCTGCCAAGACGGTGACATGAGGCTTCTTAAGGTGAAAGCTCACGAAGTGAGAGCCATCGCGACTTCGGTGGCTTTCCAGAAGAACATGTCTCTTAACGATCTTCTGGGTACCACCTTCTGGCGGAGTAATTCAGTGTTCGCTTCGCATTACTTACGAGATGTGAAGTCAACTTTTGAAGACTGTTCTTTGCTGGGACCATACGTTTCCGCAGACACAATGTTGGGAGAAGAGGGCAATACTCATCCTATCCTTTAGGGGTTAGGTGGTATTTTTTAATCTTGGTTTTTGTATTCTCGGTTGTTGGGTGGCCACCGATGTGGACGTCCCAATCTTTAGCCTATATTAGGTTCAATGGCTTAGATAGGCTCGGTCAGGTGGTTGGTTGTTGCTCCTTTTCCCTCTCAGTATGGTCATATGATCTAGTCCCATTGTGGTCACGCCCCCGTGGACAGGTCATCTAGAGCTCACCAGCTTTATAGGTCCTTACCTTGCTGGAGAATCTAGTAAAGCAGAAGCAGGCTTGGGTGACAGTAACCTCGAAGTCAGCAATGCTAACAGGTAAGGAACCAAGGCGTCAATCGCCTACATTTATTTGTTTCCTAAATCCTATTCTGTCTCTACCCACCTCCAATGGTGAGATTCAGCTATATATATATCTGACAGGTAAGTTTCATGAACAAAATGATATTTTAATGATAAAATAAAGTTTGTTCATACTTACCTGGCAGATATATATAATTATAGTGCCCACCCACCTCCCCTCAGGAGACAGTGGCACTAGAAAATCTGAATAGAAAATGGGAATGGTTCCCGATTCCCGCCACCCAGCGGCGGGAATGAGTACTAACCACCTGGCCACACTGCGTGTGCCGCGAGTTTTGAAATTCTGTCGGATTTCGGAGAAATACAGCTATATATATATCTGCCAGGTAAGTATGAACAAACTTTATTTTATCATTAAAATATCATTTTGTGTTACCAAAATATTGACTGCCTTTTATGTCCTCTGCTTTTGTATACTATATTAGCTCTTCGTTGGGTGAGTCGGTAGAGCTGCGGACTGGTACTCGCTGGGCCGGAGTTCGATTCCCCAGCCGGCTGATGAAGAGTTAGAGGAATTTATTTCTGGTGATAGAAATTCATTTCTTGCTATAATGTGGTTCGGATTCCACAATAAGCTGTAGGTCCCGTTGCTAAGTAACCAATTCATTCTTAGCCACGTAAAAGCTGTTAATCAGCTCAGTGGTCTGGTAAAACTAAGGTATACTTTTTTTATTTTTGCTTATGTTTTTACGTTCATCCTCAAGGGGCTGGCACTAAACACTGTGCCCATTTGCCAAGTAAACTGGTACAGTAGTTACAGAACCAGAGGGGTGCTGTAGTACTCTTCAGATTTACTGAAATAAAGCAAAAAGTTAGTTAGCTCATGAATGGATGGTTTCCAAAATCAGGTTTTGGATTTTACAGCAATTTTTGTGTATGCTAACTGGACTGGCTCAGAGGTTATATTCGTGTGTTTCCTAGGGAAAAAGCCTCTAAAAGGAATTTTGAGAACTAGACAGGAAAAAGACCAAGTACAGTATATACAATACATAAAGCCAAATACAGTACTGTATTACAGGTACTGCCATATAATTTTAATACCTTAGGTGGTAGTGAAGTTATTCCCTTTTGAACACTTTCCTTAGAGGAGAATTCTGGATGCAGTATGGGGTCACAGTCGCATTTCAGGGAATTTGTGTGTGTGTGTGTGTGTGTATTTTTTTTTTGCAGGATTCTGGATATTAAGTGAAAGCATTTTAACATTTTAGGTGTGCTCCATGTTTTGTAGAGAACTGGACCTTAGAGAAATCACCATTGCTAGGAAAGTTGATGGCCCTGAATGGAATTGGTAGGTTGATAGTACCTTTTATATTTGTGGGTCTGGTTTGTCCTTTGATTGGAATATGTTGAGCCCAGGTACTTGGGCAGGGTAGGTGCCATGATCAGAGGCTGGTCAGGGTTCAGACTCTGGTATAGAGAGTTGAAATCTGGGGTTCCTGGTTTTCAAGGGCTGATCTTAGGAACTCCTGGTTTTTATGGTTTTAAGATTTGTGACAAGTTTTCATGGGAATGCCAGCAATGTCCAAACCACTGCCCTCTGTATGAGGTACTGTATAATTAAGGCAGACAGTGGTTCTTAAGATTGACTGTTCAGACCTTGTATTGTATTGTTTAGATTTTAGGAAATTAATTGCAGTTGTTTCATTCACTAGATGCCTTGCTAATATATTTTGCTTATTTGGTATGTTTCCCCATATCTGGTATCAGATTGCTCTGATAGTGATGATGAACTGCCAATAACTTCGACAATATTTTGTTAGTTAAATTTGAAGGAGGGTGATGGTGGATTTTCATTATTGTAGTAGTTTGTCTTTTCTGTCAGTGTTTGACAAAGTGCAGGTGTAGACAGGGTCGCCTCTTAATATATATAGTGACTGGAGGGTTTTATATCTGAAGGAGCTGTTCATTTTTACAGAATGAAAATTAATTAGATTTTGAGGGATTAACATGTAAAAGTTAGAAGAATAATGAAACAAGAATTTAATCGTACTGTATGTCCTCGGCATTCAAAAAGGCCCTTGGGGGTTATTGCCTACAGTGAACCACATGCGGTGCACTGTAGGCATCACTTAAGTTCTTTGCAGTGTCCATTCGACCCCTAGCTGCAACCCCTCTCATTCCTTTTACTGTACCTTCGTTCATATACTTTTTCCACCATCTTACTTTCCTTTAACCCTCTCCTAACAATTGATTCACAGTGCTTCAACTGCTTTGAGATTTTCCTCCTGTTACACCTGTACAACAGTTTTACTGTCAGTTTCTGTTTCAACGCTGAATGACCTTATTTTTCTCAGCTCTTGGCCTTTGGCCCATCTTTGGGAGGTCCAGTCAGTCAAAGCCTCCAGCAGCAGGACTGAAGGGGATGAATTCCTGTCGTAATGACTAACATAATTTAGCATGTGGATGAATTTTTATGTGAAAGTCAGTGGTTAATGGGATTTAGATGAGTCGTGTGACACAGTGAAGTTAGTGTGGCTCTTCAGAGCATGAAATGGGGACTCCTACAGTACAAGGTGATGGCAGTGCTTTTAGATTGAAACCTTTTTATACCCAAGAAACCTCATGGAGTTGCTACAAGGTTGCAGATAAAACTGTGTACACATTCATTTCTTGTATGAAGGAGAAATGGAAAGACTTATTTTTTGAAATTATTGACAATTTTCAAAAGAATGTTTTCAAAGCTTAGGTAGAGCTGCAGTTTGGTTATAAGTTGAGCTCATAGTTTCTGTATTTGGTGTTTGTATTGTAAGTTTGGCAGAACAGCTTTTTCAGACTTAATAGCATCTGTATTATCGTGTCTTCATTTCTCATTTACAAGTAGATGCTGTTCATGAACCCCTGTGAAAATCTGGAAATGAGGTGGCCTTATTCAAATCCTGTGATAAAAGAAAAACCTGTCCGTAAAAGCATGACAAAGGTGCCTAGTTTTTGTCACAGAGAAAGACGTTGTAAATATGCATTTTCAAAAGCCAAACTGGATACACTACTGACCATGGACTATTATGTTGAAGATTTAGGACCATTACTCATTCCCAGATAAATTGGCGTATGGAGTTGAAGTGACAAAATGGCTAGTAGAACTTTAGGTTGAGCCTAGTTTCATTGTGTCATGGGGATTCCTTACTGTGTCCCAGACATCTGGTACAATATACAGCAGTAGGCTGTTTTACAAAAGACAACACAGTATTACTATACATTTTGTAAGCTGTCTACAGCAACCTTTGCATATGAGAAATGTTTTATTTATAATAAACAAAATTGGCAGTTTTATTTATAATGAACAAAATTGGCAGTGAAAAAGACAAGGTACTGAAGAACTTGATGGTTTCAATGCCAGGTCGTCAGACCAAACATTCATAAATCAGATCAAATCAGCAGGCAAAAACACAATACAGTTGACCCCCGGTATTTGTGGGGATGCGTACCACTAGCCCCCTCCCCGCGAATAGGTCAAATCCTTGAGTACTTAAAACCCCTCTTAAAAATGCTTATAATTGCCTATTATGATAGTTCAAAACACTAGTTTATAAGCATATCTTTCTAAAGATAATGAAAAAAAAAGAAAGTTCTAACATATGGAAGTGCTTTCCTCAGTATCAGCAACTTAGGGATCAATGAAGCTTTCTTGACTAAAAACTCTTCTGTTTACGATGTCCTCTAGATAGCTATAACGTGAGAGCAGATGCATTCCCCTACTGGTAGCGTATAGTTCTTAGAAGAATTCAGAGTCGGCCTAAATTTCCTCCCCCAATTAGTAAACAGAAATAATGAGCTTTTCTTGTGGCTGCACTTTGTTCTGAAGTAGTTCAGCTGCCTCAGATACTAAGTGCACAGTTTGCGTGTTCTCTGACCAGATCAAAGGTGCCAGTTCCAGTTGGTGTTTACTTAACATCTCTAAAACCCTTTATCTTTAATAAACTAAAGAATATTTGGAATAATGAACCTTGCAGCGAGTAAGAGCAGATGCAATCCACATTCTTCGTACCAAAGAATGGATCTCTTTCAAATGTGCCGCACCAGGAGGCCTATGGCCTTCTCATACTTGACCCAAGGCCTTTCTATATGCAGACAATGCAGGTCAAGACCAACAGTCACACATCTCTCGTGCAGATGCCGAAACTGAATCAACACATAGCTTATCTAATACAGTATATAACCATTATTTAATTTATTGACCTCATGTTGTATTGTTTGCCTAAGTCAGCTCTTGACTTCAATAAACAAGAGAAAGACTTACGAACCCAAGTGACGAACCATATATGAGAGCGCTCACAACCTTCCGTCATCACCACCACAGTCACAAACTCCTGCCGTCACCCTTTGTTTTTCCAACAGCCGTCTACCATTTGTCTCATGACGTCACGACAGCAACCATTGCCCCATTCCAAAGAGAATGAGAGGCCAGGCTTTACAAGCACCCAACAAAATGAACAGCATACTTTGTCTATGTTTCTTAAGTGTATAACGCCTACACCACCTTCTCTAACCCGTTTAATAAAAGTAACAATAATTATAACACTATGTAATATATTAGAACTGAAATTACCTGTCCCCTATTCACATGAATAATGAGACTTAAAGACTGACAGATAATCAGAAGCCTCAGCCAACAACAGACGCTTTATCAAGTTGAGGAAGTAAATCCTTTGGGCCAACCCAATGAGAGTTGTGGTCTTGTCAAACTGCCAGATGATGATAATAGCGATGAATGCCCTAGTTTTGTTTTAGGTCAGTCTCTTGTCACCACAATCGCTACTCTGATTCTCTCTCTTCCTGAAGTTTATGGGCAAGGCATTGCTACAGCAACACCATACCATACCCTTCTTTTTTCCAGTGGTGTATGTATACGGAAACTGTCCAAGCTAAAGCTTTGGATTAACTTTCTATCCATTTTTATTTTTCTGCTTTCCATTCAATCAGCAGATATTGAGGTGACACATTCAAGTTCATTTTAATGTTGAGGAACCCAGAACATGAACAGGACTGAAAGCTAATCTGTACAAAACTTGTTCTTGCAGTTCATGTCCAGGGACATAGAAATTGGATAATGACATTTTGTTGTGTGTTTAGCACTTGAGTTAGCTGAACATTACTCTAAATCTGTAAGTGCCTTGTGCACAATAAAATCATTGGCACTGTTTGTATCTACTGTATAAACCTTCTGATACTCATTTTGTCCACAGGTATCCTGTATTGTGACTGACGAACTATCGAGCGAAAGTGTTCTTCAGTGTGATGGTGGTGTTTTCTGTAGCATGCTGCAGGTAAGGCTTATAATAGAAGTGTAGTAGTTGCAGTATGAGGAGAGTATGTCCGTAAATAATTGGGTAAATCAAGCATTTTGTAGTATTTAATGTAAACTATGTTGGATCTGTGGATTGCTTGATGACACACAAACACATTGTTCAAAAGCCAGTCTGTGAGTTATCCATGATGCACTGACTGGCTGACTGACACTTTTGGCAGTGGTCAGCTTGTTACCCTGACCCTTCGTTTTCAAAGTTAGCATACCACAAAGCACAAGTCATCTGCTTTATAATGACATCAGAATGGGCATCGTCATATTTTGATTAGTAATTTCACAGACATTGTGTGAAGTGAAATATTGCCTGTCACAAGATAGATGGGACTTGTAAAGGCTTAGTAACTGATAGTGTTAAATGGGGTCAGGGTCTGCTAAAACCTTGTCTCCTGCATCTGAATTCTTGCATTGCTTTATACCCCCAGAGATTCCTTAACCATTTGGGTCCCATTCTCTCTGCGTCACCAAGTCTCTGGGTATTGGCTTTAGCGTTAGCAACTGATCCTTGAGTTCTCTCTGATTTAGAATGTGGTGTAGGCCTTCATTTATGGCTTTTCTCCAGGATTGCATTGTGCTTCTCGCTGGTTCCTGGCCTGCTTTGTCAATATATGCTGTTTCTAGTCAACTGCTCCTCATCTCTTGTCCAGACCATCAAGATGCTTTAGATCACAGTCCGTTTTCCACCCATTGTGCAGCTGTCCATATCTCCTCCATCACTTCATCTTTGAAGTGGTCCTCTCGTGCACCTGCCATGAATCTTGGGTTCTCCCACCTCTTCAAAGTAGCTTCTGTTTTCTTCCTAAGTGCCCAAGTCTCCACTGCAGAAAGCAGAAGTAGAGGCCTTGTGCAAGCATTCAGCAGTCTCTCTCTACTCGACTGCAGAGGTCGTATTTCCATCTTCATGGCAGCTTCACAGTCAGGATTTCTTCGGGGCTGATTTGACATGCAGTTTGAGATTCAAAACTTGCATTTGGTGTTTGTTTGGAATCAGGCAAAAGGCTTTGAGGTCGTCTACTGAGCTTACACACTATTAAATTCCTGCAGAAAAAAAGTGTTCAGTAGAATTGTCACAAGAGTGAATATACAAGTCCTAATGTGTGGAGTGGATGAAGATAAGCAAAAATTGTGCTCCAGAGTTGAGCCTTTAATAAGAAAACTCCAAATGTCTGACTGTGAAAGACCATGGTCTCACATAGATTGACCCAGTCAATGTTTGAGATCTCTTGTGTATGTGTGTGTGTGTGTGTATTTTTATGAGGCAACAAATCAGATATCAGGGCTGACCCAGCAGCTGTGAATGTAGCCACAGATTCTCTGTTCAAGAAGCAGAACACTGTTGAAAAGAACAGTGAATTGAGCACAGCTGGACACAGAAGCTACAGCACAGTGGATGGTGTGGCTGTAGGAATATCTGATTGTCTTAGTAACTTCACCTAATTCTTCTTTCTGGGAGAATGATTTCAGTTTCAGATTTTCTATATGTTCTGCTGAATGGGAGCATTCCAAATTGGGTGCGAGTGACACTACAAATTGCGGTGGTAGTGTGAAGTTACTATTAGAATCCTGAGTATATAAATAGGCTGACTTACTGTATAACTGACAGTAGTGTGTTTGTGGTGACTCATATTAATGGGTGTGCTATATTCTTCAAGAGGTAAACGCTCCATGAACAAACATACAGCAAGGGTCCACAATTTTATATGATTATTGTAAACATTTATTTTTAAACAGAATGATGACCAAGACAGCAATGAAAACTGTGGCAATTGAAATAGATATTGAAGAATACTTTTGGTTCCTTCAGGCCAGGTTATTGTATCGCAAGAGAGGAGGGCCATGGTCCAGGGGCTGACATAGAAGTCCCTGAAGCTTTCAAACTGTGGGCTTTGTGGTCACCAGGCAGCAGAAATGTAACCCTCATGAGATAACCCAGGGGATACAGTCCGTTGAGTGACCCCTTACAGGCACAAATGTAGGCAGCAGTTTAATCAAAGTGCCTTGGTACAGTTTTACCCACCAGCGCTCCACAGGCTCTGTATCTTTTGTCTACAGTGTACTAAAGCAGATGATAATATTGGCAAGTTTTGTTTTTTTATTACTCATCTGAAAAGGTATCAGAAGTACAGTAGTTTCAAGTTTAATAAGTTTGTTGCTCTGTGACACAAGTGTGGGCACTTTCCATGAACTCGGTGTTGGTGTTTTGTGGGGAACCACCTCGGTTCTTGAAAGCTATTTTAATTTCATGTAGTATGTTTGCTGTTCTTAGCATGTGAACCTCATAGACCCTGGAATGAGAGAATTATTGTGGACTGTTCAGGAAGTGGATGTTGTGCAAGTAGAGCCTCAGAGGTTCAGCCAAGATGCAGTGCACTGCTACCCTGCAACAATTCACCTTCCTTGTATTTTGGTTATGCTTTTATACAATTATTTATTAATTTACTGAACTGTCTTTTTTATTTTCCCATAACTGATCTCCTCTTTCTCTATTTCCTATTGCTATCTGTTGTAACTTCTTTCAAATGAACACTAATATTCTTTGGAAGCTTCTGGGATTGCAAGTCAGTGGCCCTTATATGCTTGTTCCATATGAATAGGGGTTTATCTTCTGAATAATAATAATAATAACAATAATAATAATAATAATTCTGCTTCTTGTGTTCTTGTTTCCGTAGAAGAGCTGAAAGGTCTTGGTGCTGTTTACATTAAAAGTTATGAGCATAATGGGCATAATACCCATCTTTTTTTATTAATTTATCATTGCCATTTGTATTTACATTCATCTGTTAATGTTTTGGCTTCTGATTTTAATCTAAATTGTTCATTTATTTTTTATCCAGAGATGGACAATTGTTCTTTTCAAGTTTATGATAAATTTCTTGGTCCTTTTATCTTGTTCCATGTGAATGAATGTGACCCAGTCAGAATCGTAATGTTATTGAATAATAATAATAATAATAATAATGTTGAATAATAACAATACTGTTGATGTGTAGCTGGTATGCAGCACTCTGAAATTTGAGAGTACAAATTATGTGACTGTTTGTAGAGCCTTTTTTTTCATGACAGATTGATTGTGAGCGAGAAAGACAATCTGTTCATACATGAAAATTCTGCCTTTCAGAATGGCATTTTAAAATATTTGCAAGGCTGTTTGAGAATTAGTTGGAACTCTTTCCATTTCTTAGCAAAAGAATAAATTAAAATTCATTGGCTGATCATTTGAAATTAGTATTGAGTAGTATTGTTGTCCAGGTTTTATCTACTAAATGACAGCTCCTTAAATGGGTTACTAATTGAAAATGATGGAGAATTTGATGTAAAGCTCTTGTTATAAATTCTTGTGTATTTTGTCAGTCTTATGAGTAAGATGATACTTCCTCTCACTTAATGTTATCCTGCATTTTGCTCTCGTGAACAAATAATGTTTGTAGGAGGAGAAGAGTCTTTGAGTAATCAAGGATGTCACATCCAGTTTTTGTACTTTTTGCTCCATAACACCAGAATGTTGTCCGTTAGACTAGACTTCAAAGTGTTTGACGTCACCTGTCATATTTGTCAGTTTTGTGGAAGTTCTGTCAAATCTTGTCAGTCAGTGGTGCCCTCTCTCCCTTCAACTGCAAGATTTTCAGAAAAGTCTTGTTTTTATTAGAGGGATGTGGCTACTTCGTCCCCATTGCTCTAAAATGGCGTCTGGAACTGTGATGCTGAGGAGGATTTGAAAGATGTCAGTTGCTTTTCTTTCTTCCTACTTAATTGATTGAAGCTGAAATCACTTTCGGTTCATGAAAGTTGTGAACTTGTGAGGGTTCTGGTGTAAAAAGGAAATTTCCCTTGCAAAGACAAAATAAGTCTTGTGTTTATTCTGTACTATAATGAAGTGGGTGGTTTTCAAAAACAATAAATGGCAAAAACAATAAATGGCATAAGTAGTCATCAGTACAGTACGACACTTTCAAAGTGGAGTTACTTGTTCATTGATGAGTTGAATGAATTTTAACACAGTTAAAGTGTGTGTTTTTTCTTGTATTAACCCAAGTTCATATCAGCAGATAAGTAATACAGGATTATTTGGAACGTTAATCTAATGTGTCTCATTTCTGTGACAGGACCAACAACAAAACTCCCTTGAGAGAGAGAGAGAGAGAGAGAGAGAGAGAGAGAGAGAGAGAGAGAGAGAGAGAGAGAGAGAGAGAGAGAGAGAGAGATTCTCGCAAGTAGCCAGCTCTGGTGCAATCACTTCCTGGCTTCTGGTCCAGCAGTTTATTTACTGCAGCTGTAACATCTGTGGACACCTGCAACAAAGCCTCATTCCTTCCCACAGGCAAGCCATTGATCAATCTTTTCCATTTGGGAACTTGCAAGATGGTATTGCATACATCTGAAGTACACTACCAAGTTACTATATGAATATTATCTTGATCACGGCAAAGGCTCTTTTGGTGTGAACTGAATATTCAGTCACCTTAAGCCTTCAGTTCTGTGTCAGTCAATTGCTTCTATAATCTATTTAAATTTTACTTTGGCTCAGCCCTTTGACAGGAAACTTTCTTTCCGGTGAATATGTGAAACAAACCTCTTAATACAATTCTCATTAATATTGTAGTCGAGGTTATCAGTGATTTGTTAACTAATCAAATTGTTTGTCACCAGGCCTAACCTCCGGAGTGGTGTCTTCCTATGGTGTAGAATTTGTCGAGCAACCAATGCAGAAGTAATGCAGTTGACAAGCGTACTGGAGGTATTCTTGGTGTTAATTCAACATTGCAGCCCTCCTTCCTAAATGAGCATAAAGTGTCTCTCATGTAGGAATTTCAGGAGGAACCACAAGGTTTGCATTTTTATGAAGGAAGGTAAATCTGTTGTCAACAGTTTTGTAGGAAGTTATTTTGGGACAAAGAAGTGTTGTAATTTGCTAAAATATGAGACCATTAATCTTGCTGGGAAGGTTCTTTTTCTTTCAGAACCATTTTGCTGCTGAATTAAAAAAAGATTGATGAGTGTGACAGATGAATAAGTCTTTAATTATGCTGTATGATTTTCTGTGAGTTAAATGCTTTCTTGTTTATTACAGGAATGTGACTTAGCCAGTGTTTTGTTCTGGCGTGACTGTGATGCTGAGGATATGGAAGATGAGTTTTCTTCATAGTGAAATGTTCTGAGGCACAAACCTCTTCAGTTCACACAATCCACTTCTTGAGAGGTTTCTGTTACAGACAAGAGGAAATTTCCCTTGCAAAAACAATGGTGAGTCATGTTTTTATTTTGTATTAAAAAATAAAGAATGATGTAAGTAATTAGTACGGTGGAAACTTTCAAAATGGTTTAACGTAATCACGTATAAACATAATGGATTTCAATAAAAAAAATGTGCAAATTCAGGATCTATTTTTGACCCCTGTTCATATAGTAAACACTTAAGATGCAGCAGAATTATCTGAAACCTTGTGAATCGCTTGGTTTGTTTCTTCACACAGGAAGATGAAAACCTCTCTAGAGAGGTTCCAATAACTAACCAGTTCTAGAGACAGAAGTACCCGGCCGCTGATACCCAGATTGACTCATTGGAAGGAGGAGCCTTGACATCTGCGAACACCTGCTGCTACGGAGCTTCATTCCTCCCCAGTGAAGCCACTGATAAATCTCTTCCATTTGGGAACAGGTAAGACGGTGCAGTATTCTGTCAGTTAAAATACACAACTGGAGAACTTATGTAAATATTCCCTCAAGGAGGGCGTCGACCGCCGAATTTCGAGGAATTATCGAATTGTAGTTATCATCAGTTTTCAGGTGTTTTCCCTCAAGGAGGGCGTCGACCGCCGAATTTCGAGGAATTATCGAATTGTAGTTATCATCAGTTTTCAGGTGTTTTATGTCTAAAGAAACATATCGTGAAGTGTTCATGCTAAAAAAATGTTTTGACGAGTTCATGGACAATTTTGTTCATCGCTTGTACGGCAGTGTGAACAATATAATGTATAAAGAGTAATTTTGGAATGCTTTTACTGAGGAACATTACGATGTCTTCTGCCATGTTCCATTTGAAAAGTGGCTTTTCTGTCTTTTATTTGATAAAAAAGGCCTTTAACATGTTAAAGGCTCTATGACCAAAATTATTTAAGATAAAAGACAGTAATTTTAGAATAATTTTTAAAGAGAAACAGTACACAATTTTCAGATGTTTTTACCGAGAAACCTTAATGTCTTAGACTGTTTGGGTGCTAAACTATGTCTTGTTGTTTGTCCAACAATTACTTTCTGTTTTTCAGGTCAGAACGGAAGCTCAAGACATCTAAGCAAGCGGATCAGATCTGGCAATGACGCCTCAAGAACGCTCTCAATCAGGCCTGGGCAGGAAGGAAGTGATGCCCTCTCTGCCCACCAGAAAATACTGTATAGTGCCCACAGCTTTCCAATGGCATGTCTACTTTTAGGACATGTGGACCACTTCCTGTATAGTATTGTCTACTTTTAGGACATTTGGACTGTGTCCTAAACCTGACCTGCCTGGCTGCTGCTGCTACTGAAGCTTCAAGTTATAATTCACTCATCCAAGGATGACTAACTTCTTGGAGGTAGCCAGGATGCAAATGAATGTCACCCAGGTAATGAATGATGTAATACAGGTTTTGTGGCCTTCAGTGGTTTCATTGTAATCTTGTCTTGGTTTGTAAAATTAATACGTGATGAAATTCTTTATAATTGCTTGTATAATATAATAAATACTACTACATTTGAAATTTTATGCTTGATTTAAATGTAGCATAAAATTTCAAATGATTAAAATTAAAATAGCATTTCAACTATCAAATTTCATGATGAAATGCTGTTTGTTAATTTGTAGAATTAAGTTGTGTGAATAAAAAAAACCCCTCATGCTTTTCTGCTGGGGGGTAATACATTTGTTTTTGAAGACATCATTTCTTCCTTTTCTTTCAGTTTCTCGTTGCCAAAGAAGTGGCAGAGGAGATGAAGGCACTGGTAAAGCCCGACATATAATAGGCTATCCACCGACCCTGGTGGACAGCCTAACAAAACCAGTGCCACAACTATTGTTCCTGAAGTGGCAAGAAGAAGTCTGGGCAATAGCTACTTTACCACTCCGTTTGCTGCTTTGATAATCATTCAGTGCAGTTTTATTACTTACAAGTGATTCCACGCCCTTTTCACCTGGTACATGTTTTTTTACAAGCTTCAGGATTTATAGATAATACACAAGCTATATTGTAACAGTGTCTTGTACAAACTGCTTAGCAGTAACAAACTGAGGTACTTAAGCTTTCAGGTTACTACTGTATAGATGGATTTGTTGCTAAAAAGATGTTTGAGTCTATTCAATGGTTTTATTTACTTGTAAAATTCATGTGATTACACAAACTTGTAGATGCAGCCTCTATAACACCTTGCCTGCCTGCCGAGTGCAGATACACAAGTATATTTCCCACTGTACCATTCCAGGGGTGTAGACCTCCTTGCTACAGGGGTAAATACTGCTGTGTATAATCCCAGGGATGTGTTGCTGTTGTGTACACCTTCTTCAGGTGTAAATACTGCTGTGTATCAATTTTTCCCATCTTAGCAACCTCTTTCTTCCCCACCTCTGGTAGGAGGGTCTCTAACCTCATCAGTCTTGCTGGCGGTATTGTGTTATTCTGAAAGAGTAAAATGTGTATCAGGTCTTGTGTACAGAATGGTAGTGAAGTTCAGATAGACTGATAATTACTTGCTTTCCCATTACGGCTACACTATCAATCTACCGAGTCATTCTCATCAATTCTACAAGAAGCAGAACAAAATCTAAATCCCTTAATCCAAGATTTATATGAAAATTGATTATTGATATTTAAAATAAATCAAAATTTCATAGCTTATTTGACCACTCATGTTATGCTGATGCAAAAATCTAGTTTCCTGAAGAGACTCTCAACTAGTTGTTTAAACAAGCTCCCTTTCCTTATATAAAATCCTGCCAAACAAGTCTAAACTCACCTGTGTATGAAACAGTCATTAACTGTATAGCTGTATTTGTGTAAAATATTATGCAGCTTTCAAGGTCTTCTGGCAATTATTCGACTAAAGTTTCTTACTCTTGAAAGTATTCTAGGCTCCACACCTCTCCAATCAGCCTCTCCAACCTTTCAATATGGCTGTGAACAACTTTCTTTTCTGAAAGCAATAAAAAAAACCCTTCACATGCTAATCAGCTGAAAAATGTTTTGATTAGTGACTGGTAACTATATTAGAGTTGAATCTAAGTCAGTCCTGAACGATGAACGATGGAATTCTTTAAGTGTTGAGTTCACTTGGAGCTTTGGATAAAATTGTGCATTTGTATACACTAACAACCATTTATTTCTGTAGAAAGGTGTCTTCTTACTGAATTGAAATGAAAATTTTCCCTTCATGCTGAGTTGTCACAGGTAGTATTCTGTAGCATACAGTTCTTTACAGTTGAAAGGAAAATCATTTCTTGCACAACTAAAATTTGTATCCACCTATTACAAGTGTTACATCCTGCTTTCAATCTTATTGCTCAGCACTTTGCATCACCTGTCTATCATATTTTGCATTCTGAGACTATAACTATTGACTTTACAGTCAAGGAAACTAATGGTCATATGCCAGTGACTTCTTGTTTATACATATATAAATTAGTTTATAGGCCAATTTTACTTGAAGGTTATGGACCAATTTCACTTGATGTTTATATATAGGTTAGAGATCAATTTCGCTTGAAGCCTACACAGTTTATCTTGCCAAAACCTAACTTAAATTGGGACAACCAAGATTGATCAGATTATTCTGGCCCAAAGCACCCACCACCCCTGACCAATACATCCTTCCTACTTTTTCAACCCTCAAAGGATCTACTATCCAGCCCTAGCTTGGTTCAGGAAGGATTCACCATGCCCGGGATCCTTAACAATACATCCTAGGGTCCTTTCTCTATCCTAAGCTGGATAAGGAGCTTTACCTTCAAGCCATATGTGGGTCATTCATCCTAGGCTGAGCTGACCTTACCGTGGGATACTGAATACCAATACTTGGCAAAATTTTCCCTTACTTTAAATTAAACTAGTGAGGCTGAAGATTGATAGCCCTCCAGGGCTCATCTTGCATCTGTGAAAGGTTCGAGTGAGGCCGAGATGGTTGGGCAGTTCTGATGAATAGTGATAAGGTTGGTCCCAACTGAAGATCCTGAGTGGAGATTCACTTGGCTATACGTATTCCCAAAACTTGCTGTGTGTGTTCCATAAAGTCACTTCTAGATTGGAAAATCATCCTGAAAAATGATTCAACTTTGAATATCTGATATCCTTATTGGTGAAAGATAATGGTTTACCAGTGACACACTTGATATGGTCAATCAGATGAAGCTACAATTCTCAAGGTATATCAGCAGGAACTCAAAATAAACTATTTACTTAGAAAGCTACAGATATCATTTCAGAATGGTTGAAATCATTTTGATTTTTAGACTGCAACAACCCCAAAATTTAGTTTACAACATTTTGCTTTTTATTAGACGGTCCCATTTATGTTGACGACATTCCCTAGTCACAAAATTATATCATTATATAATACAATTTCATTTTTCTGAGAAAACATTTTGACAAAGGTTTTATTTATCAGATTCTCATTGACTACAGTCATATGGGCTACAGCTACTGCAAAGATATATTTTGAGTAGTGGTCTTTGTGAGGAGGTATGAAGCTTACAGAATCATTTTGCTGCAAGTTCCATTAAACACATCACATCTATCAGCAACCTGACTGACTGGGAACTTCTGAAAACACAATAAAACCAAGAGCTAATTGATTTCCTTCACTGCATGCACAAGGCTTCAAGTAACTTAATATAAAATATAAAATTAAAATTTCAATGTATTTTTGGCAACAGTAAAGACCGTCTTCGTGCTGTCCAGAGCAGAGTACTGAAATTCACTGAATTTTGCTAAAATTTCAAAGTATCGCTTACCACTATATTTGCTCAATAAATTGCTCATTACGTACAGGATATAATGAACAAGTAATATTCTATTAGCCTAGTTTTTAAAAATATCCTGAATATGGGATTACATTAATTACCCTGACTGTGACGTTACTTCACGATATGAACTGAATACTAAGGCTGTCCTGCCTTGTCATACTCTGATCAGTAAACAATAGAGCAGAGCCCAGAATGTCTCCTCACGTCATTCCAGGGCTGAAGAATTTGGCACCAATAGATCCTACACTTGACCTTCAGAAATACTATTTGCCACCACATAATAATATCAAGCGAACCTTTGCATAGCAAAGTGTCTACTTCGTAATGGCTACCCTTCTATGCCTGTTCAGAAGTCCAAAAGCTTACAAGTTCCCACAACCACTCTCTATCAACTCCTGTGGGTCTTATTTTGTAGTACTGTAAATGTCAAATTTCATCACTGAATATAAAATATACTCAGGCAACATCATATTTGAATTTGAAACAAAATCAAGATCACACAAAAAATGACTAATACACAATTTCCAAGTTACCTAAAGAAAGGTTTGACAAATGACTCCACTAATCCATCCTTTCTCCTTCGTAAGAAATATGGAGTTCCAGGTTTTAGCCAAGGCTTGAGAGGACACTGTGTCCTAGGTGAGGTTTGGTCAGGTTGGTATCTATTGACTCTTCCGTAGGTTAAGCTACATTCAATTTGATGCTAACATTGTGCCTACATAGCCATTAAGGCTTTAACCAGTTTATTTTCCCAGTAACTTGTGGTAGTATCTACCACTCTTTTCACAGCTAATGGTACCTTCCCAGCTGTGCTTCCTTCTACAAACTATGTATAGCCTGGTTCTTGGGTCTCCCTCGATTCTGCAGAGATTCAGTCAAAACTTCTCAAAATACAGAGAGTATATCTTGTGGGTACAGAAGTCATTTGACAGTAGCTAACACATGAAAAACTTATCAGATCATAATTCCAAGTCAATACACTCCAGATTTGTTTAGGTAGGTCTACAAATCCTTTCCAAATTCATGTGAATAATTCAAAATATTGAAGTACAAAGCATCAAGTGTCCTCCTCCCCAAATTCCCCCACCAAAAATTGGGCACACTAAGGGTGAATAACACACCATCATCATCATCATTATGAGTAACCTATCACCATCCATTTCACTACTAATATAACCCATGAGGGCAATTTCTGTCATTACCCTCATAACTGGAAAACAAAAACAGTCTTACCTTGCAACAGTAAGCCATGAAGAAGAATCAATAGCCATTTGTAAACACCATAATTATTGGTTGCAATTCTTCCAACCTCAGCCCCTGAGAAGCCAGCCAGGGAGCTGTCTGTCATGTCAGCCATCAAGGATTCTGGAGTCAGAGGATTTATCTCAAATTATCATCCTGGAAGGAACAAATGGGATATATATATGTAGTAACTGTTTTCCCACATACTAAATATGAACTTAATCAGGCAGCTTTGTATTCACACACAATTTGAAATCGATGAATGATGTTTTCAATATAACTTAATATTAATAACTGAGGTCCTTTGAGCAGGGCACCTGAAGACTTGTAACAGTTCTGACACACTGACTTTACTGAGAGGAGGCATCTGGTGGCAACTTTTGGAAGTGATTATTATTTCACCTTTAACAAGAATTCTTTATAGAATGGAATGACGAAGTACATGACGAAGCTTTCACTTTAAAATGAAAGCAATAATGACTGATTTGTACAAATATGTGCAAATGAAGTTATTTACATGTCTCTTTGATAATGTCTTCATTCCGAAAACGATTTGAACCAATACCAAAAGGTGATCAGAGTTTAGGAAACTTTAAGTAGAACAAATAAATAGAATGAAAGGTTTGTTGTTAGATAAAAGCAATGATGACTGATAAGTGCAAATCTGTCCAAATGAACTTATAATAAGACTCTTAGACAGTAATATTCCAGTTCTGTAAAATACTGGAACCAATAACAAAAAGTTGATTAACCAGGATTTGGGAAACTAAGGAAGACATACTACCAATAAATCCTTTCCTCATCTAATGAATCACTTCCAGCGGAGTCAAAACTAGAGCAATGGAGGAAGGTCCTGGAGGACATAGGATTAAAGATCAGTAGGAAGAAGACTGAATACTCAAGTTTTAATGAGGATCATGACTCCGAGATTAGTATGGAAGGGACAACATTGAACCGAGTAGAAAAATGATATTTTAATGATAAAATAAGGTTTGTTCATACTTACCTGGCAGATATATATATAGCTGTATTTCTCCGAAATCCGACAGAATTTCAAAACTCGCGGCACACGCAGTGTGGCCAGGTGGTTAGTACTCATTCCCGCCGCTGGGAGGCGGGAATCGGGAACCATTCCCATTTTCTATTCAGATTTTCTAGTGCCACTGTCTCAAGAGGGGAGGCGGGAGGGCACTAAAAGTATATATATCTGCCAGGTAAGTATGAACAAACCTTATTTTATCATTAAAATATCATTTTGTTCATGACACTTACCTGCCAGATATATATATAGCTGAATCCCACCGTAGGAGGTGGGAAGAGACAGAATAGGATTTAGGAAACAAATAAATGTAGGCGAATGACGCCTTGGTTCCTTACCTGTTAGCATAGCTGACTTCGAGTTTATCTGTCACCCAAGCCTGCTGCTGCTAATCCAGAGTCTCCAGCAAGGTAGGGACCTATAAAGCTGGAGAGATCCAGATGACCTGTCCAAGGGGGCGTGACCACAATAGGACTAGATCATGTTACCATACAGAGAGGGAGAAGGAGCAACGACCAACCACCTGACCGCCCTATCTAAGGTAAAAGAACCTAGCATAGGCTAAAAAATTGGGATGTCCACCTCAATGGCCACCCAACAACCAGAAATAGACAACAACAAGATTAAAAATACTACCTAACCCCTAAAGGATAGGATGAGTATTGCCTTCTTCTCCCAACATAGTGTCTGCGGAAACGTACGGTCCCAGCGAAGAGCAGTCTTCAAATGTCGTCTTCACATCTCGCAAGTAATGCGAAGCGAACACTGAATTACTTCTCCAGAAGGTAGCACCAAGAATATCACTCAGAGACATATTCTTTCGGAAAGCCATGGAAGTCGCGATAGCTCTAACTTCATGAGCTTTTACTTTCAGAAGTCTCATGTCACCTTCTAAGCAGGAGGAATGAGCCTCTCGAATAACACTTCTTAAAAAGAATGCTAAGGCATTCTTGGACATGGGAAGATCAGGTCTCTTCACCGAACACCACAGATTGTCCGATGAGCCTCTAGTATTCTTGGTCTTGGCTAAGTAGAACTTAAGAGCCCTGACAGGACACAAGACTCTTTCTGACTCTTGCCCAAGTATTTCCGTCAAACCTTTGATTTCAAAAGATTTGGGCCAAGGGTTTGAAGGATTTTCGTTCTTGGCTAAGAACAAAGGATTTAGGGAGCATACAGCATTAGGACCCCTAA
Source organism: Macrobrachium rosenbergii (assembly GCA_039081455.1). Classification (NCBI taxonomy): domain Eukaryota; kingdom Metazoa; phylum Arthropoda; class Malacostraca; order Decapoda; family Palaemonidae; genus Macrobrachium; species Macrobrachium rosenbergii. The sequence goes on along the minus strand of JANJGK010000020.1, from coordinate 44,847,140 downwards.
AGCCAATATGTTTGCTAATAGCCTGCACTTCACTGATCCTCTTAGCTGTCGCCAGAGCCGTTAGGAAGACAGCTTTCCTCGTCACGTTTTTGAGGGAAGCCGAAGACAGAGGTTCAAAATTACTAGACATAAGAAACTTCAGGACAACATCCAGATTCCAAGAAGGTGTCCTGAGTTGAGGAATTTTGACAGTCTCGAAGGATCTTAATAGATCGTGAAGATCCTTGTTATCGCACAAGTTCAGGCCTCTGTGTCTAAAAACTGCCGATAACATACTTCTATAGCCCTTAATCGTCGAGACTGCCAGTTTATTCTTATGCCTCAGATAAAAAAGGAAGTCAGCTATTTGTGGTACAGAGGTCGTGGACGAGGAAACTCCTTTACTCCTGCACCATCTTCGAAAAACAGACCACTTGTACTGGTAGACCGCATTCGAAGAAGGTCTCCTGGCATTGGCGATGGCCTTTGCCACAGATCTCGAAAAGCCTCTTGCTCTGGCCAACTTTGAGATAGTCTGAACGCAGTCAGACTCAGAGCGGAGAGGTTTTGGTGGAACCTCTTGAAATGCGGCTGTTTGAGAAGGTCCACCCTCAATGGAAGCGTTCTTGGAAAATCCACTAGGAAGGACAGGGTCTCTGGAAACCAATCCGCTGCTGGCCAGAAGGGGGCTATTAGAGTCATCCTTGCTCCTTCTGACGTTGCAAACTTCCTTATCACTTCTCCCAGGATCTTGAAGGGAGGGAAAGCGTAAAGGTCGAGTCCTTTCCAGTCCCAGAGGAGGGCGTCTATGGCTAACGCTCCTGGGTCTAGGACAGGAGAGCAATAAAGGGGAAGTCTTGCCGTCCTGGACGTGGCAAAGAGGTCCACTAGAGGACGTCCCCAAATTCTCCACAACTCTAAACATACCTCCTTGTGAAGAGTCCACTCGGTCGGTAGCAGCTGATTTTGCCGACTGAGAAGGTCTGCTCGAATATTCTCCACTCCCGCAATGAACCTCGTGAGAATAGTGACCCTTCGAGCATGAGTCCAGAGCAGGATCTCCCTCGCAAGGATAAACAGGGAACGAGATCGAGTACCCCCCTGTTTTTTGAGGTACGCTAGAGCTGTGGTATTGTCCGAATTGACCTGGACAATTCTGCCTGCCACTTGGGCTTCGAAGAATTGAAGAGCCAGAAAGATAGCACCCAATTCCTTGAGGTTTATGTGCCAGGACACCTGTTCCCCTCTCCAGGTGCCTGACACTTCCTCCCCTCCTAGTGTTGCTCCCCATCCTTCCCTGGACGCGTCGGAAAACAACACTAGGTCGGGGCTCTGAAGGCGAAGAGAAACCCCTTCTGCAAGCTTCAAGGGGTCGAACCACCACTTCAGATGATCCTTGACAGAAGGAGATATCGTCAAAATCTCTTCCAGATTCTCCTTGTCCCTCCAGTTCTCCGCCAAGAAAAACTGGAGAGGTCTGAGATGGAGCCTTCCCAGGGAAACAAACTTCTCCAGCGAGGAAATGGTCCCCAGCAAACTCATCCATTCCCTCACCGAGCATGTTTCTTTCCCTAGAAAGGACGAAACTTTGCTTAAGCAAAGCCGTTGCCGTTCTCGGGATGGAAAAGCTCGAAAAGCCACTGAATCCATCTGAATCCCCAGATAGACGATGGACTGCGTCGGGATCAGATGGGACTTTTCTTGGTTCACAAGAAGTCCCAAGGACTTCGTCAAATTCAGTGTGAAAGTCAGGTCCTCCAGACACTTCTCCCGAGAAGAGGCTCGTATGAGCCAGTCGTCTAGGTAGAATGACACCCGAACACCCGCCAGGTGAAGCCACCTCGCAACGTTTTTCATGATCACCGTGAAGATCATGGGAGCGGTGCACAAACCGAAGCAGAGAGCTCTGAACTGGAAGACTCGTCCCCCCAGCACAAATCTCAGGTACTTCCTTGATTGAGGATGAATGGGAACATGGAAGTACGCATCTTGTAAGTCCAGAGAGACCATCCAGTCCCCTGGTCTTAAGGCCCCTAGAACCGTCTGAGGCGTTTCCATCTTGAATCTGTCCTTTGAAATAAAACGATTCAAGACGCTTACATCTAGGACCGGTCTCCACTCTCCCGACTGTTTCGGGACTAAGAAAAGCCTGTTGTAGAACCCCGGAGAATCCAACTTCAGAACTTGTTCCACGGCTCTTTTTTCTAACAACTGCTCCAGGAGGTCCAAAAGAATCTGTTGCTTCTCTCGGTGGTAAGACGGCGACAGATCCCTGGGCGACGTGCAAAGGGGTGGAAACATGAGAAAGGGGATCTTGTAACCTTTCTCTAAGACAGTTAGAGACCATGCGTCCGCCCCTCGTGTTCTCCAGGCTTCCGCAAAATAAAAAAGCCTGGCTCCTACAGGTGTCTGGAGGTGAAAGAAGTCACTTTTTTCCCCTAGGTTTAGAGGGGGCCGCTCCTCTGGTAAAACCTCTTCCTCGCGGAGACGATCTAGAGGAAGAAGTTCCTCCACGAAAGGGCTTCTTCTTCCTGGATGACAACACTGAAGCAGACGAAGAAGAAGAAGGAGCTGGAGGACGTCGAGAAGAATGAGCCAACAGGTCTTGCGTGGCCTTCTCCTTAAGACTAGCGGAAATGTCCCGAATCAAGGACTGGGGAAACAGATGGTTGGACAAGGGAGCGAACAATAATTCTGCCCTTTGCGAAGGGGAGACAGACTTAGCAGTGAAGTCACAAAACAAGGCCCTCTTCTTTAAGAGGCCCGTACCAAAGTGAGACGCCAGCTCTTCAGATCCATCCCTAACTGCCTTGTCCATACAGTTAAGGACACTAGAGAGCTCCCCCAAAGTAATAGAGTCCGAGCTTCGAAGCTTAAGATCCAAGGCTCCCAAGCACCAGTCCAAGAAATTAAACACCTCCATGGTGCGGAAGAGACCTTTGAGATGGTGGTCGGTCTCTGACAAGGTCCAAGAAACCTTAGCAGTAGGCAGATGAGACCTACGGGAGGCGTCGACAAGACTGGTAAAATCCCCTTGAGAAGAGGAAGGAACTCTAGGGCTGAGATCTTCTCCCGTCTCATACCACATACCAGCCTTGCCTGAAAGCTTAGACGGAGGCACAGCGAAAGAGGTCTTGCCATGGGACTTCCGTTCCTCCATCCACATGTTGACTTTCTTGAAAGCCCTCTTGGTCGCCAAAGAAGAAGTCATCTTCAAAAAACCAGGAGCTCTCCTAGCTTTGGAGGAAGCTAGCTGAGAAGGAGGAGAAAGAGGAGCCGAAGGCTTAAACTTGTCCCCGAACAAGTCCTTAAGCAAGCTGGTCAAAACTTGGTAGTCCGAAGAAGAGGAAGCAGACGAGAGCTCGACTTCAGCAGGATCCGAATCGGCAGAAACCTCTCCCGCCACAGCCGGAGAAGCAAACGAGTCACCCAACACTTTAGGGGAACGAAGGCCTTGAGGTCCAATCCGAAGAAGGGATCTCCTTTTCTCAGAAGAAACAGAATGCTCCGGAACGTCCTGAAGAGCAACCGAAGGAACGTCCAGCGGAGCGTCTTGGAGAGCGTCCTGAAGAGCGTCGTCACAGGCGTCACGCCCAAAAACCGGAAGAGCGTCCCGACGAGCGTCCTGAACAGAAGCGTCCTGAAGAGCGGCCGAAGCGTCACGGGAAGAAGCTCGCGAAGCGTCCTGTTGACGAGCGTCACGACGAGGAGCAAGAGAGCTAACAGGACGACAAGGCGACGAAACAGGAGAAGGAGACGACGAACGCGGAGCAGGAGAAGGAGACTTCCTTGATCTCTTGACAGGCAAAGTCAAGTCCTTGCGACGACGAGGAGCAGAGTCTTTCTCGGCAATAAGAGAAGACAACTGTCGCTGCATCTCCAACAAAATCTTCTTAGCAGGCGAAGAATCCTGTCTGGGAGGAGAGACAATCCTATGGGAAGACGATGGGCGAGGGGACGCCTTCTTCTTCCTCACAGGAGCAAGAAAGGTTCTCTCCATAGAGCGGCTGGGGCGCTCCGAAACATCCTCATCAGACGAAATCCTAGACTTCTTCTGCGGTGGAAAGGCATCAAAATAGCTAGCCGACGAAGAAGACTGACGAGCAGCGTCCTCTTGAACACGACTCCTCTTGAGAGGACGAGAGTCCTTACGAGAATTCCACCCCTTGCGCGGGGAGGACGCCTCGGAGGACGAAAAGCAGTCCTTGAGAATGCGCGCCGAAGCACGATCTCTGGCAGCCTGGGAAGCGACAACAGGAACTGCCGAAGGGACGTCAGATCGGTGGGAAGCCCCCGTAACCTTCTTGCGGCTTTCGACATGCCTTCTCCCTGAGTCCTGGGAGTCTGACAGCGGTCCAGGCCTAGAAGCATTATGGGGCCGATCTGACGCCCCCTCCACAACACTGGGGGGAGCACTACACTTCACAGCACTTTGGAGAGAAGTCACTTTGTTCTCGAGCGCACGGATAGAACTCATGATCTGCGCCAGGGCCGAACCCTCCACAGACACAATATCAGGGCCCGAAGGCAAAACCACAGGGACAGGTGCAACATCAACTACGTTGGGAATATCAGGAGAGGAAATAACCTGACTCTTGCACACACTCCTGGAGGAAGACCTCCTAACCCTGTCACGCTCCAACTTGCGAACATACGAATCATACGACTTCCAGCTCGCATCCGATAAAGGTTCACACTCCTTACATCGATCATCTATAAGACAAACATGCCCCCTACACCTCAAACAAACAGAGTGAGGGTCTACCGAAGCCTTCGGTAGCCTCACCTTACAATCACTCATACAACATACACGGAAACTAGCAGAACTAGAACCAGACATAGTTAAAGAGAGGTCATAAGCAAAATCCACAACAATCCAGAAAAAGCGTGTGCCAATCCACAGTCCAAGAATCAAAACCAAAAGTCAAGAGAATACTTAAGTGGGAATAAGCAAGTTAACGAAATCCAGAGGCGGAGGTACTGTAACAGATGTTAACAGTACCGGCGACAGAGAAAATCTGAATAGAAAATGGGAATGGTTCCCGATTCCCGCCTCCCAGCGGCGGGAATGAGTACTAACCACCTGGCCACACTGCGTGTGCCGCGAGTTTTGAAATTCTGTCGGATTTCGGAGAAATACAGCTATATATATATCTGGCAGGTAAGTGTCATGAACAAAATTTAGTATCCAGGTTCAACAGTGGCTGGTGATGGAGATTTGGAGGTAGAAATAACACCCAGAGTGGAGGCTGGATGGAAAAATTGGAGAAAGATGTCAGGTGTTTTGTGTGACCGCATAAGCAATATAAAGGTTATAGGAAGAGTGTATAAGACACCAGTGAGACCAGCTTTGATGTATGGAGCAGAAACATGGCCGGCAAAGAAAGTGCAAGAGAAGAAATTGGATGCAGTTGAGATGAAAATGCTCAGGTGGATGTGTGGAGTAACAAAAATGGACAGGATCAGCAATGAAAATGAGAGGAACTACTTAAGTCATAGAACTATCAAATAAGGCCCAGGAAAGAAGACTGGAGTGGTATGGCCATGTGGTGAGAAGGGATGACACACATGTGTGGAGGAGAGTGATGCAGATGGAGGTGCCTGATGGGAGAGCGAGTGGTAGACTGAAGCGAAGGTGGATGGATGTAGTTAGAGAAGACCTGAGAGAGAAACAATTGTCAGAGGACGATGTGTTTGACAGAGCCAGGTGGAGGAAAGCTGTCCGAAACAGCGACCCCCACTTAGAAGTGGGAAAAGATGCTGAGAAAGATGGTGATGATTCCAGACTCCAATGTCACAAACCAATCCTAATTTCAGTCATTACAAGACTTTTAAAGAAGCAACTCTAATCAAATGAAAAATATCATCATGGTCTACCTTATAGAATTGCAAGCTTGAGATGATCAAGGTTTTCTGTACACCAAAATTTGCTATTATGAAAAGAACCCTAAACATCTCTTCCTAATGCCTTTGAAAGCCAAACTTATCATCTCTATATGAGCTCAAACTTCAACCTTTAGTCTCTTTCATCAAACCCTGCCATTGTAAAAGAACACCTCGAATCCTATTGCATTATGAGCAAGGACTCAAAAACCAAACCACCCTCAAGCAAAAGACATCCTGAATTGCATATGCAACAAAGATAAGTTTCACAAAGGCCATTACTGTAAGCACTGTAAATTTCAATCTTTCTGAAACTCCGGAAGATCAAAACTAAGATAACCTTTAGAGAATTCACTGACAAGTAAATTGCACATCAGTGTAAAAACAGGGAGACTCCTCACTTACAGCAGGACCAGTGTCATAAATCAAGTTGCCCAAAATCAGGGCTATTAACTAAATACCAGTTAACATTCTAGTGAATTCTCAAGTTACCAAGACAGCATAAGGCCTGCTAAGACCATTTTGGAGCTACATGAAAAAGCTGTATCAACTATGCACCTAAATATCCACAAAAGCAACAAGATAATCTTGTATTACAATATCTTAAAAAAAAAAAAATGCCAAAATCCAGTCTCACCATTACGTACACACCTCACATCAGGGACATTTATCTCCTATTTCAAGAGCCACCGATAAGTTCAGTACACAACATACAATCTTCATTGTCTATAAACCTTTTAAAGGAGCCTGTGAACACCTGAAACTAATCAAAACTTCATAAAATCTGATGAAACCATTTCAAAAATTTGCAGTGATTTCTGTTGCTTCTGTAAGGAAAAGGCAAATAGTTTCTCTATAGCCTCTATTTCATTCTCATCTGCACAAGCTTTCACGAGAAGATTTTTGTAGTCCTTAAGCTTGCAATCAGATATTAACCCACAAAAACTTGACCAGTTTCCTCACCATATTATATGACTCATAGAATTGTTTTAAAAGTTCATCTTTTGCATTCAGTGAAGTTTGCAGATCTCAACACAGCCACAGTACCATGGCATTTGGCGACAGAAAAATAGCCTTTCCAATATATCCATGGCCACATTATTACAAATTACAAAGACTTGCCAAATACTTTTGTTTCCATCCATTCTAGGCCAAAGGCTTCCACTGAAATTCCTCTGCAATTAACACACCAATTTTTTCCAATGACGACACTGACCCCACGGGACAAAAACATACACCTCATAACAGATCTTTTGCTTCTTGTTTCTCATTGTTCCATGAGATTAAATAAAAGATTAATTTTCTATAACAAGTTGTGAGAGAAAGTGTGTGAGATATTTAAAAAAACAAACAAAAAGACAATATACAAATGTGAACACTGAAGACTTTCCTCCACGTTATCCACAGAAAAAATGAGCTAGGATTTTTGGTCATTAAACATGTTTGGAATAGAAGTTGGGCAGTAAAACCCAGTGGACTTTGTGCACCGAATCATAAGACAAGCGTCTAGCAACCATTTGCTCTCAAGTACAAAGAGTCCTGAGAATGAAGAGTCAAGTAACCTCAAACCCAACACCAATTCTGACTTCCCGTAAATTGTTGACATCTGAAAAGAACTAGCATTCTTCAGTGACAGAGAAACTGGAAATCCATCTGGGAAAGCACAAGCAAAGTAAGAGGCTGTCCCATCTTGGCAAACAGCTGTCTGCTTAGAAACAGCATTCAGAATCTGCTACGAAGCTCTAACTGACTAGTTACCTCCTGCTGAGGACATTCCCTCTTCAGGACACTGCAATTCTGACTCCAAGGAGTCCTTTTTGATATTCTTTCCAGTTTTCACAGTTTACAAATTCTCCAGTTCTCTCAAACTTCATGATGAGATTAACCCAGTTTAAAATAGAACACAAAAAATTAATATCTGTAACTTGAAGATCACTTAATTTAATGAATGCAAATAACTATACACCCAAAGTTTGACCACAATTTCATACCCTCACCACCTCACTGATCTGTGGACAATGTACAAAACAAAAAAATCCAATAATGGAGTTCACAAGTTTTAAAGATTAAGGTACTTAGTCCCACTGCGGGGATGAAAGAGCAAAAGCACCTGTGTAGGCTACACACAGGGCTGAGGCAAAGCATAACGTATGAAAAGAAAAACATGTACAGTAAATAAACGACTTCAGCAAAGCACAGTGTGTGGGGTAACTTTAAAATTCAATGAAGGATGTACCTCAACGCAAGATCATGCAAAGGGAACTTTGAAGTGAGTGAAGTTTACGTAACCCCGCAATATGGGAACCATCATTTGAGAGAGAGAGAGAGAGAGAGAGAGAGAGAGAGAGAGAGAGAGAGAGAGAGAGAGAGAGAGAGAGAGAGCGCATGCAGACTTCACAATTTCACTGTTGCCAATCATTAACTGACCAGAACTGGTGCCCTTTTGAAATTGACAAGAGACATAAGGAAAGGCCCTGAAGGAGTAGTGCACCTGAGATGTTTGCAAAATAAAGTTAAGTGAGGACAGAAGGGTGAGAGAGAGAGAGAGAGAGAGAGAGAGAGAGAGAGAGAGAGAGAGAGAGAGAGAGAGAGAGAGAGAGAGAGAGAGAGAGAGAGAGAGAACTCATTCGTACACTAGTCGCCCCAAATTCCCCAAACTCTCAACCCTCTGGATACACAATAATACTATGGATTAAAGCTACTTTTGTGAATTGTTTGGTGCTGCCACTTTCACTTTGATTTCTGAAGGACTTGCTTTATCATGCCAGAAACCAACTGATACCTGATTCTGTTGTTACCTTTCCTGGCAGAATGGCAGTTGAGGATCAAGAGAACTGAGCAATAATCAGAAACACAGAAGTCCTTCTACAAAATACATCTTCCAATTCAGCTTTAAATTTAACAGCTTATGAAAATTTGAACACATCACTAACAACAGTTATTACACGGAACATTAATATTAGTTCAAACAAAGCGAGACATACCATAATCTACAAGAAAAAATATATTTCAAGACACTGAAGCTGCATTACCAAGTTCCAAAATTGACGACACCTTTAAATCCTAATTAGGAAGGGAAACTTAGGGACTGATGTTCGTAAAGCCAAACACCACACAGAAGAATATTTCCTTCAAATAGAACTAAAAACACTGACTGAAATGACTGCTTGCAAGCAGAGACAAAATTTTTCATTCAGTTTTCTCCGTTGATATGATATTTGACTGATCTGCTACTACCTGTCAATGACTACATGCTCACTGCACAGCTTCATAGAATGCCCTAGGGTATGCAGATCTATAACAAAAAACTCAAATGCCAGTCAAATATATTCACTTTCACTTTCCATCAATCCCCTATAAATCATATTCAGTCCTACTTCCTTCTTGAATGAAAACTTAGTCCAAAAAATCAATCCCTTCAAGTGAACCTTCCAGTTAGGAGACAGACATGTACAACTTGCTTGTCTTATGGAGTCACTAGACAGTGATATTTAAACACAGCAACTCTCCTGTGAGGTGAACAGCACAGTGAGAATTGATTGAATTCCACTTTTACAATCAAGGCCTGCAAAATGTTTCATGTTATCATGGAGAAAATTACAATAGTTTGCCAGATTTTAATCCTTCAAGGAAATATATCAATCAATACAACATTGCAATGTATGGCTTAGCTGTTTACTTATTAATTCTGCTTAAAATACCTGTCATTTCTTAACCACAGATTTTTCAGTTCCAAACTGATCTTACTTCACATATCTAACCACCCTCGTCAATAGTAACAAAACCCATTTTTTAATGGCAACCTTTTGACAAAGTTAAGACCATCACTTAAAAATTACACCATATTGTCAAAATTGAGAACATTTGAACTGAATTCTGAAATATTTCTACCTCAGATCAGATTGTACATATGATAAATCTTTGGTCTATGATATCCCACCGTATTAAACCAAGCCATTATTACCCTGAGCCTCACATGGGGTGTCAATCTTGAAACGAACCATTACAAGGCATGACCATGAAACTAGTAAAACTCATCCTATACTTTGGTATAACTTATGCACAGCAAGAACTCTCTAATAAAAGGCTTAAAGCAATTGAAGGGAACTGACTAAACACACCCCCTACCCCTACCCCTACCCCACCACCACCATAACAGACAGACAGTCAGTGATCATCTTCAAATGACTAAAAAGAATACCTGGCCTTCAAGGGTGATAAGGCCTTACAGATTCTACTTCTCTAATCCACTGCTAAATATCATAAAAACTAAATCTTCTATCCAATATCAATGAATATTTTTAAACTAATAAACTGCTGGCTAAGAGCTAGTATGGACTCCACAACAACTGCTTCTTAAGACTAATCAGATTTACCTACTGTTAATCTAACTATGTAAAAATTAAGTGAACATATTTTGAAACCAAAACTGTCTGATACTGCACAAAGGCACTTATTCATTCTGAGGTAAACTGGACTATATACCTTGTATTAGAACATGAGCCAATATGCAGCCCAGACTACCTACCAGTTAAAATTTCTCTAAGAATTCTATGGGAAAAAAATGCACGGTACCCTAAAACAAACCATAGGAGGCCCCCCCCCCTGTGGTTTAGATATGAAACTGAGATTGGGTGTTTAGATGAAATCTGTACCTTGAAGCTTACTCAGCCACCTGATAGCTCATATGCAGTACAAAGATTAACATTTAGATAAAACCATGAATCCTCATACAGTATATTCTATTCCACCTGATGGCTGGTATTAGCTTAGCAGTATAGATATATTAAATGTTGAGCTATACCAAACTATTTACAACGCATACAGAATGGCTGCTGCTATTAGTGGTTGATACTGAACTGATTTCACAACCATTAGTATTATTTATCTGTAATGCTGTTTCTATCTCACTTACTTTTAAAAGAGACCCTGAGTTCATTAAATACTTACCTTTCTTTGTTACTGCTAAACAACTGGGCCTTTTTCTTCTAAAATCTGTAGATTAGTTTCTTCAAGAACTTTCAGGCAAAAGGTCACCTGAAAAGACAAGAATAAGTTAATGACATCATATCAAAAATAGATGTCTTTTTGCTGACAAGGTACCAAAACAGACATCACCATTAGCTGCAGCCAGGTCTCTATTATAATAAAACAGTCTAAACCAAAGAAAACCACAATCTTTCAGGATTAAAACTCTTTCCTATAAAACTAAAGCACAACAAAATGCTTCAGTATTCCCCGATTCTTTGGCTAAATGTAATGAATGCTTGCTCCGTACCATCTTTCCTGCCAAGACTACTCTGAGAGCTACTGAGTGACAGGCCGTGATAGTTTCTTCAAGTTCCAACTGCTTTGTTTCTTCAGTCCCCTGTCCCTGTCCAAAATTCTATTTTATCATAGAATTTTGGACATGCATAACCCTGTACTTTTCGACCATCCCAGTGACTAATTCTATCATACTTAGGTATATAATACATTTCACAAAAAGCCCTTACTTCATTCATTATGAACTGTTCATTAAAATGCCTGTGTCTCTAATTTTCAATTCATGTCTGCTGCGTAATATTATCCAAGATCCTACCTACCCAACCCTCCCCTTAGATACCGAGTTCTAGCAAGGCATCTTGCATACCCAGTGCAGTGTACAATTACAGAACAAGGCTTTATTCTGTGCAATGCTATGCTACCCAACATCCACAACAGAAACTTCTCCCTTCAAGCTTAATCCATCACCTTTTAACAGAGATTCCTGAGCAGATGAATCAAATGTAAGTTATGATGACTTTGACCCACTTCAAATACCTTGTGTTGTCCAATAAAATTAATATAGCCAGTTTTGGAAACTTTAAATATCAAGACACACCAAAACAAAAGTCTAAATATTTCAGACATTCAAACCTACTGTCTCATTTTAAAGAATGATGGCTATTGTTATTGTACAGTATCAATTTCTATTATTATCAGTACTTAATTTCTCTCACACATCCACACATCTGACTCTCCACCCGTGCAAACTGATCAGTAGGTGGTTCTACATGCAACTGTCAACCCATTCAAACTGAACAGTGGGTATTTATTGATAGATGGACATTTCTGCCACAGTAACTCATCTGGATCCAAGTTCTACCGATCTGATCAATAGCCAAAATCAAGATTAAAAAGTCAAAACAAAAAACATGAACTCTCTACAATTTTGAAGACTATTCAAAGCTTACTACTAATCTTCCAGAACATGAAACTGTTCCACTTGCTTGTACACTCTGAGGAACTTTTCAGATAAAGTTCATTTCACCCAATAATACACGAGAACTAAAAAGTAAAGCACTATTACTGTACAACCAATAACATAAGGCAATAAGATGGCTATCTAGAGTAAAGAACTGTTTCAGAAGTTCCTCAATATACTAAACAAGGTCATCTACTCAAAACTTAGTAACTGAGAAAAGGTTATTATTATGAGTGGGATTCTTCTTCTTCTCTCAGATCTGGAACAGAACCACGGCCCCTTGTCTGTTCTAACTGTTACAGAATCAGGATTATTGTTTCAAGGGTATGGAATGGGATACAGAGTTTAGGCCAAAGGGCAAGCGCTGGGACCTATGAGGTCATCCAGCCCTGGAAAGGAAACAGAGTGGGCAGGTTGGAAAGGTGTCACAGGAGGAGAACCTCAAAGCAGTTGAGGCACTATGAAATAGCTGTGAGGAGGAGGAGGAGAGGGTTGAGGAGAGCAAGATGGAAGAAAGAGAATATGAACAGAGGTACAGTAAAGGGAATGAAAGGGGCTGAAGAGACGCTGCAAAGAAACTTGAGTAATGCCTACAGTGAACCATGTGAGGTGCACTGATGGCATTATCCCCCCTTCGGGGGGTTTAGAAACTACTAGAACCTTCCTTGCAGGTAAGGAAGGAAGCTGTCTCTGGAGGTATATATATACTGATCTGGGTATCCCACCCAAGATCATGACATGAAGGGGAACTTGCAAAGGAAAATGTTAGACTGTCCTACTCACTGAAGATCAAATGCATGAAACCTTATTTACTCTCTAGTGCTTCCTCTCTGCTATACCCAGCCCATAACAAGGGCCTGCTCCAGTTCCTTCATTTAGAACACTTGAAATTTCTGTATTACGTCCCCATGATGGGAATTCAAGGACTGGACAACTTTAACAAATCCATGACATCAAAAAGCAAGTTTCCAATTTTCATCTCAAGTAATCTTTCTGAAATAAATGTTATAGACAGGAAGTTTACATACATTAACTTGAAAATTATATTGCTGAACTTCAAAATTTTCTCTGAAACCAATGTTACAGATAAAATTAAATACATTAATTTGAAAATTATACCATTCAACTTTGAAATTACATTTTTCAAAACATTCATACATCAAAAAAATACTTTTAATTTGCAGAAACTTTACCTTCCAACTCAGATGTGAAACCTTCCCATCAAAAGGTAATTAGAAGTTTAGTTTCAAACTCTGAAGTTCTCAGTCTGAAATAAAGGTGTATTTCTTAAAAAAGATCATATATTTTCAATATTTTTAACAATCTGGATACTACATTAATTACAGACCATTTAGTTTTTAGTGCAAACACACACAGCATCACTCATGTTTAACACCAACAATATTAAAAATCAATCCAACATTGAAGACACTAACATCAATAATAGCAATTGTTAGCTAAAATACCAATGATTAAAAATTCTTACAATAAATGATGAAGTGTGTCCAAATTCACCCAATTTCATTAGCCTACAATACATTTCAAACATTTTTCCAAACATCTAAACATCCTCCTTCCTTAACATTAAGAAAATTACCCTAAACAACATAACTACCTGAGTAGAGTCAATACTGTATATCTATTCTACTCTTAACTCAACAAATGTGCCCTTAAGACCAACAATGCAGTCATGCTCTTCATTTAGTCCAAATAATCTGGACACCAAAGGTATTAGTACTGTACATGAATTATATTGTACTGACAAAGACCTCAGTAAACAAAAAGATAGAACCCACAAACTTCTAAAACAATCCAGTCACAATAATAAAGTCATAACTTGATGCAGTAATAGTGCCATGGATATCAAAGATCGTCCAGAATCCTTGTGGTTCTCCATTCAGTGACAAAAACCTGCACATCAACAGGAAGTTGCTACCTGTGCAGACCTGAACACTGATTCTGCAAAAGAATAACCGGCATGTACATCAGAGGTAGTCCAGTAATCAAGTATAACTATGAACATGACAAAGGTCTAGAGATCAACAGAGAAGGCTAACAGACCTTCTCACACTGTCAACAAGCAGTTCAATGTAGTCATCCAAGTGGGAACATATTGGAGTGATAATAGACAGCAGATTATAAAAATGAAGTTGAATTAAAAGTACTGTACTGGGAAATGCACAGGCAATTAAGGGGGCATGCAAGGAGTACACACAAACAGTGTTTATGGACAGATCATCTAGTTAGACAGTGATCAGAATCAACGTATATGCCTAAAATGGATGTAAGTCATTCTTAAGCAAAGGAACTGCAAAAAGTGTTAAATTACATAAAAGCACTTTCTAAATTGAAGAGGTCCAGCAAAGCAGACTGTACACCACTGCAGGGTCCAACAATCATGAGAGAGAAGACTGATAAGAAGAAGCCTGCAGGGAAAGAGCCCAGCCTGGTTGATCTGCCAAGAGCACTGGGAGGGGGTTTGGGGAGTGGAGAGAATGTGCATGACCATCATGCCACAGAATTACTAATGCTCAAGGTGAGATTCTGTTGGTGACAGTTCCCCCCAAGGTAATGGCCATTTCAGTATGGTGGGAATGTAAGAGCAATCTGCATCTTGGCCAGTTTTAGAAAATAATAATTTTGGCAGTAATTAAGTCAATGCACAACTTCATTAAGGTTACTAACTGAGAGGAACTTTCCTTAACTACCACAAAAAGCAGTGTCCATGAACATTAAGCATTACAGTTTAGTGGTTCTCCCCTCAAGAAAACAAGACTAAATATAGTATTGTGCCAGCTTTGGAGAACATCTTGGCTGTAATTAAGAAACATCATTGCACAACTTCAGAGGTGACTAGCAAACATCAACTTCTCTCTCACTGTCACAGAATCCTGTGTCCACCACCACTGTACCAAATTCAATGTCTCCCCCCACACCAAAATCGACAGAAATTCTCTACAGCTTCAGACGCAGCCACATGCTACTATCCAATCATAGCCTGACTGATGAAAGGAGAGAGTCAATACCTCCAACTTGCCATTTATTACTATTTCAAGCCCTTTCCTGTTCGGCCTTTTATTTAGTTCTGAACCATTTTCATTTCTCCCAGCTGCAACCACCCAAACATTATAGACTAACAACAGTTCCTTCAGCATTTGTTAGTGCACTGGGAAATGTCCTTAAAACGCCTGAATTAACCAAAGCCATATATATTGAAGCACCTGACTTCAATAGAATAAAAAACGCCTGAATTAACCAAAGCCATATATATTGAAGCACCTGACTTCAATAGAATAAAATGCCCCTATGTTAAAATAATGAAACAGTGATACAACTTGAGTTATTTTCAACTTACTGTTGAACACAACCTGAGTAAAAATGGTTCAGGACGAATGAAATGTCTTGGGGGTATTAAAAAGATTGTTTCAAATGGCATTCTGAAGCGATGTCCACAATGAGCAACCATCTCTCATCCTTCATAGGTTCATTTGATCAGTGAGGTTGATAGCTGAAATAGACCAACTCTCTTCATTATAACGTGAAGGCAAACAAGATTATCAACTGCCAATATGCAATTCATGTTAATACATACTTGTCATTTTTCTGACCTAAAAAGTAAAAAAAAAAAAAATAGGTTAAAAAAAGTTTTAAAAATATAAAAAAAGGTGTGGTTTTCACAAACACGCATATAAATATATACAATTTACTTTTCAAAAATACATTATCACGTCCCTGAGTACGTACAACAGACCCTCATACACATACATACATCAATCTAAATTTCATCCATACATATAATGTGCACTGTTACACACACAAACACGAGCTAGGCGTCACATAAAAATTTATGCATGTGCTTTAATATATTTCATAAAGAGTGTTCCGCAACATATATGGTGTGATGTATACATGTTTGAATACTACATGCATACATACACCCACGCTTTACACACATGCTCAACCCCACGCAAAATTTTTGTGTATGCGTGAAGTATGTGCATTTAAATACACAAGACACGGATTCAGAGTTTGCACTAGGCCTATGTACCGAGTCGTGCACTAACTTTAAATATACTCTCATATCCACAACTGCATTCTTAAACAGACATCATACATAAAACACACAGTAATTAACTGTTCAAGAAGTTGGAAAGTCAGGTTTCAAAAGGAGGAAGAGATAAATGGTGGAAAATAAAAGGAATAGGCCTAATGCAATGCATCTCTGGAGACCTGTAAGTGACCTTATGACATTAGTACGTTACAGAAACGACTGAGATATTATGCAACCTTAAAGTTTGAGATATTATACAACCATAAAATTAGAGACATTATACAACCACAAAATTAGAGATATTATACAACCATAAAATTAGACATTATGCAACCATAAAACTTGAGACATTTTCAACCTTAAAATTCTTCTGAATTAAGAAAAAGAAACTGGAGGATGCTACATTCTGCTGCAGAGTGAAACAGACAGAATGTAACCTTGGAGAGAGAGAGAGAGAGAGAGAGAGAGAGAGAGAGAGAGAGAGAGAGAGAGAGAGAGAGAGAGAGAGAGAGAGAGAGAGAGAGAGAGAGAGAGAGAGACTGAAACATGGGGGAAGGATCTTGAGGGGTATAAGAGGCAATATGCTGTAAGGTGATGAAGAGGTACTAGAATTACATTACAGTTAAATTACTACAAAGTACATTCCCAGTACTCTATCCATTACATCAGATTTAAAGGAATGAGGAAATGCACTGAAGGGTAAATTCTTGTTTGTTGAAAGTAACGCACTTACACACAGGAAAACTTATACGGTATCTAACACTGAACTCCCCGACTGGCTTTGCCTTCTAGGCCAAGATTACTCCACTGAGGAAAACCAGAACTTTCATTCATTTTCATCACCAACTACTACTCTTCACTACATATATACAATAATGATACTAAGGAGGGTTCCCCTAACTTCTGATTGTGGAAATCAGGACACCCAACAACATCCAGTAGTTACAAGCGTCACTGAAGTCAAAACCAATCATGGGAACTTCATGAGAGAATCCAGTGACTTCTGCACTGCACCAGAAACTGATACAGACACACCAAATGCATCAAGGTCAATGCAGAAGCAAAACTTTCATCAGGGTACCACAGACTCAGCCTGCTCCTTACGGCACAGGCCTTCCAATACTGTGCTTAACGATATTTAAAAACTTGAGGCGTGGGACTTTGCGTACCCAGTGATCATGGTAAGCTTTGTTGTGTTATTGACATTTTCCTTAGCCAATGTTCTCTCAAGTTCATGACAGGGAATCTGTAACCTAGTCCACAGTTGCTCATTTTTTTCCAAATAAAAAAATAACCCAAGAATTAAAAGGGAGATTAACTGTACCGTTCTGTGTAAGCTACAGTAAGCCAGAGAACAAGGTTGGAAAAAAAGGGGGGAGGGGGTTCTAATACAAAAAGTGATGTCCCCCTCCTCCACCGATGCATGCCTATCCCACATGCTGACCTAACCTTGCAATATATTTTGCATAAAATATGCAAATACATATTTACAACGATAACTTCAAAATGAGTACTCTGTTCCTTAAATTAATGAATAGGCTAGGACAGCTTAGGACCCACTCCAAATTGTTGCTCTACTCTATGCAGACTTTAGAAGGAACCTTAACTTTTTGTTGGCTCTTTCGCACAGGAAAGTGCACATTCTATGGCGTAGTTAAGTGAGGTACCGTATTCATGCACTTCTGAAACCAGCCCACATACTGATGATGAATTTACGCAGCATGTTTTGTTAAACACTGTCAGTTTTGTCCTACAGGCAAATATCAAACCCCACAGTATGGCATCTAGGCTGAGTTGACATACAGGGACCAACTCTGCTATGGAGCCTCCTCCTCCACCATTACTGAATAAGTAAATTACTCCCTGTGACATCAGAGAAGTGGACAATGCGGCTCAGATAAACATTATCTCTTCCCTTTCTGTGGCAATCTCATTCTTTGCCAATTTTGGGATCAATCAGTATGAAAAATGAAGGCGAAGCACAAAACGATGGCAGTGAGGAGTGCGTGTGTGTTTGACGATAATGCAATCTAAATTGTGACTGGCATCTAACAAAAGCAATTTTGTAGAAATCAAAGAATGCAAAGGAGGAGGACACCAGATACTGAGAAATGGATCAGCCGCAACACATGGGACAGCAACTCAGATGATAC
Organism: Macrobrachium rosenbergii; assembly: GCA_039081455.1. NCBI lineage: Eukaryota > Metazoa > Arthropoda > Malacostraca > Decapoda > Palaemonidae > Macrobrachium > Macrobrachium rosenbergii. Next base: position 44,828,848 of record JANJGK010000020.1, on the reverse strand, counting down.
TGTACCAAACAGTACAAGGAAAAAGGGATTGTATTACACTCTCATAACTACTTTCAACACAAACATACAGTTGGCTGAAGTGTGAGAAAAGATATTTATGCAAGCTCTACTTTGGTTAGAAAGGAGTTTTAATGTAGACTGCTGACCAAAACTGCCACTGAACAGCTCACAAGAAGCCAAGAAGAAACCATTTAGAACCACTCAAACTGTGTTAACCTTGAATGGATCACACACACACATCACAGGACTGGAATGACTTATGGTTCCGTTTAGGGTGTACTTAGTGCAAGTACCATGAACCTAGAGTAGGACAGACTAGAATACAGGATTTAGCGCTAGGTCATTCAGCACTGAAAAGGAAACTGACAGTAAAAAGGTGCAAAGGTGTAACAGGAGGAAGACCTCACATTTGTACTATGAATCAATTGATACGAGAGGGTTGGGGAAAGTAAGATGGAAGAAAGAGAATATGAAAGGAGGTACAGTCAAAGAAATGAAAGGGGTTGCAGTTATTGCAGCTCAGGCCCAAAAGGGACGCTGCGAAGAAATGCCTACAGTGTACCGCATGAGGTGCACTGACAGCACTATCCCACTACGGGGATGAACCTAGAGTAAGCAGATGAATGATCAAACCTCCTCAACCCCTCTGCTTCCAATGTGAAGGGAGACAAAATGCCAGTTAGTATTTGAGCTGCTGGTCTCATACCAACTAATCTTATTCCCTTCATTCCACAAACAACCTCATGGAGGCTATGAACTATATTTAAACAAGCTGAGCACATTGAAGGAATATACCAGATTTGGACCATCTGTGGACTTGAGATGGAATATACAAGTGGGGAAACAAGGAGATGGGAACATTTATCAGGATGATGCTGTCCCTCATTCAACTTGATGGACACTGACAAATTCAGATTGAAGACTTCCCAACCCCCATCTATATCCGTGACATTGTTACCCAGACAAAACTTATAAAGCATCAAAGAGGTAACCTCAGTCTTTGTGATAGTACTGTCAACTGCTCAGAAGACATTAGTCATAAAGGATCCACTGACACACTCCATAGAGGGAAGTCACTGAAAATCATAAGCCACAAGTAGATGGTGCAACACTTTACATCTAATATGCCTGTGGATCAACAGGGACCAAGACTGCAGCAGCACTACTTTATTCCTACTTGGAATAGAATCTCTTGGTTCGACAAATTATATTATAGAACAATGCTATACAAAGGCTACTTAGTGCAGTCACCAGTGTTAGGAAGGAAAGTCTATGAAAAGATGTTGGCTATTGCACAGATTCTGGATCCCTACATGAGGCTTACGGTTACTCAAAAGGTCCTACTATCAAAAGCCTGTGGTCAAGCTAAGAGTTGATGGATTAAGGCAAAGAGAGGTATCTTCAGTGACAGCATTATGGAAGAAAACACAAACATTCCCTTTTATGCCTCTAAGTACCCTTGCCTCTTCCACCTCTTTGACACAGATGACAGCAAAACAATGAAACACCAACAATACTCACAGAAAACTTCTTATAGAAATCAAGGAATAGTAAACCAGTCAAGTTCTCCATCAGGATGGTAAATGGATGCTCATCAAACCAAGGAGATATCTTGGGAATAAATCTAGCTTTAACAGCAATCAAACAAACATCCAGTCACCTGTCTCTCTCAGACAGTATAGTAGAAATCCCTCTTGACAGCAACTGATAATGTGGTACACTTTCAAGAAAAATGAAGTTACTTCAGGTGACTGGCAGTCTACAGCTTCAAGGCAGACAAGACAATGTTACCTGGGTCTCTTCCTATAGTGTACAGTACTGTACTGGGATCCAGGCAATGAGAATGAAAAGACTCCAGGTAAAGAAGGAGCAATAAGAGCTGAGTCACAGAAAGAGCAAAAAGAGCTCAGTTAAAGAAAGTGCAACAAGAGCTGGAGTCCGTAGGGGATTCAATCCCTGATAAATAAAAATTCATCGCCAGAATAACACAAACCACTGAGACTACAAACTCACAGGAGAACAAGCAGAAGACAGCATATTTCAGAGCTTTATTAAAATGCGCCAAGCACCAAATCTACCACTGAAGGCATCAAATGTTCAATATTTCTGTCATGAAGTTTAATGTCATACACTCCATTACCACCTCTGTTGTGTCCTTGAAGCAACTGTGATACTTTTCACCAAACTACCCTTCCTGCAACCGATTTCTAATTATTTAAGATTGACAGCTTCAGAACACTTCCTACTCCCGACCATTTTAAGCCCACTGACAGCTATCTGAAAGGTTTAAAACCTATGAGAAGGTGAGAGAGGAAGACTCCTTACATTGCAGCACTGAACCTTACATTATCACAGCCTAGACAAAAGAAGTAACTAGTATTCAGTGCAGTGGAAGGGATCACAAAGTACTGAAATGCACAGTCATTAATTTGGCACATTGTGCCTGGTCAGGCAGGAAAAAGGTTGACTGACAACCCACAGAGAAAGCTCCATATGACAGCTATAAAGATGAACTCTAATGTTGTTACAGAATCAGAGGCTGCAAACAAATGAAAGGAGAAAAATTACTAAAATATCAAATACCAAAACAAAGACAGTGACAGAAAGTAAGCAAAGGAAGAGGCACAATCAGGAAAACTACAGGGAGGTTCCAGGACAAGTGCAGGACGACCTACATACCTTGTTACCTTCTCCTCAGGTTAATCCCTAGTTGGAGAGGCTCTTGTTCATGAGCCTTTTCCAGCAGCTTGCTTCCTCATTCATGCCGACAGACGTCCCTCCTGTCTGCGTGATCCTCTCCTCGTTTCCCCAGTTTTGGGACGGATGAACCACGTTCTACATTGTCAGAGTCATGAGTCTAGTCAAGGGAAGAACAATGGTGGACAACACCTACAATAGAAATGGTGCTGCATGCTACAATTACATTAGAGGATCCAGAATCCTCTAATATGTCCCACCGCCAGGTTTCCACATGCAGAAGCCACCAACCAGGAGACACGAAATGATGCTCAAGACTTTCAAAGAAAATTTACTGGCAAAATGCCACTGAACAGTTTTAATAATTGATTGGGGTATTAAATTCATTTCATGCCTCCCTGGGGACCACCATCACTGACCGGGATAGTTACGACGTAGTCAGTCTTAAAACAGCAGCACGTTTAAAAGTTGTCTGTCAGTCTCATTTGCAGCAATCCTGTAAAAAAGAAAACTGTTAATATCAAGTCTTACAATCAGATAACGCTGGCCTCTCTAATATCTGGATATGTTCTTGTCCCAACTTTCCAGCATTGGATTCAAGAACTGTCTCCTGCTCAAGTCTATACAGAAGCTTTCTTACAAAAGCCACTCAAATTTAAACTTACATAATCAAAGAGAGCAAAGTTGGTAAGTGCCTGAATCGCCAATTCCAAGGGAGGGACTCCTGAATCTGCTGACGACACTTGACTTTGGTCAAGGTTTGTGGAATGGACGGTGAGCCCCCCTGCAGACCCAACAGAAGGGAATGCAAAGAAAAATACTTTATTTACAACTCTGAGTGAAGAATATTACATTATGCTTTACATTCTAAATTACAATTATAATTTATATTCTAAATTACAAGGCTCGTACAAGCAAGCGGCAAGAGAGAATGTGATTATGGAGCATTCATCAAATAACCAGCGACAAGAATTATACCAACAGAAAACTGACCTAGCCTAACCTAGTTAGCCTGCAGATGCTGGAAAAGCTATGTTAATGCTTTGCACAACAGTAAAACATCCTAAAAATTACATAAAAAGTCCTGTTGACGCAAATATGAAGGAAGGTCCCCCCAAAATGCTCTTACAACAAAACACCCGAGTAAAACTTATACATAAATTGGTGTGAGGCCACACCATTCCCAAGGGAACAACACTAACAGAGATAAAAGAGGAAGAAGTCACTGGAGGGGGTATATATATATATATATATGAGCTGTAGCCTGATGGAATAATGGAAAACAATTTCAAGGGCCTGGGCAAGCACACAGTTGGTCCAAACGATTTCCTACAAAGAAAAAAGCCAGTGGAAATCTGCAATTAGCCCTAAGCAAGGCTCACAAAAGAGGCGTGGATGAAAAGGCCATGTCTGTGACGACTTTGCGCCCAGCCCTACAGGCCACTTAAAACCACAACTGTATAGGTTAACTCCTAAGCTAATAATCAGCCTGTAGCCTCTTCATCCAACTACAAAATTTGCATACCAAGGAAAAGAAAAAAAATCTGAAGCCTACACCAAATGAAACAAAATCAGAAGAGCAGACCAGTGTAGCAATGAGTAATGAACAAAAGCCACTGACCTATTATTAGTCCTGACACAGATCACTAATATCAATTCTGAAAGGCTTTGAACTAACAGGCTAGGGAAACCTCTTATAAAAGGAACCATACTGACCTAATGTACCCTACCTAACCTAACCTGGTAGGCTGTGTTACTTAGATGGGGGGGGGGGAGCTGCCCGAGACCCTCTGGTGAAGGGTACTCCACTTTTACTAAAAGTCCCCCCATGAGAGTGCACATGCGAGTGAGTTAGCAAAAATAGAACCAGTTCTGAGGTTGATTACAGGTTAATTACAGCTGACTGACAAAAAATAATGGTAGACTCTGGAGAAGCAGCCATAATAGAATACTATAGAAAAAGTCACTTTCCAAAGTAATACCTGACGCAGAGATAAAACTTAGGGTAATTCTAAGTATTGGCTCCGCGCCTGTTTTTACCTTGAAACTGATTTTTTCTACACTTTTTGGGCTTCTGACATTCCCGTTCTACCAAAACTTTCAATTCAATGAGACGAAATATTTAAGAACCGGGTCTTTGATATAGAAGCCAGGCTACCCACCCACCCACCCATCCCTCCCTCCCCTCCAACCAAACAAGACAAAATCAGCAAAGTTCCGGCCATTTCCAACAAACAAAAGCCACAAAATGAGACAAAAACCAGAAGAGAGAGAGAAACCGAAATGAGGCTAAACTAAAGGACCCAGGCAGGAGGGATCCTACTAAGGAAGGCTACAGTCCAGCATAGCTCCAGAGGCCTGTAGGTAGGTAGGCAGGCAGGCATTTTCCATGACCCCTACAGAGGATAGAAGCCTATTTCCACCGAAAGGAGGCCTCTGAGTGTATCAGAGATTTAAAACCCCAACATTTCGACCCTATTGCAACCCATTTGGTACTTTATCATTTCATTTTATTTTATCGAAATATTATGTCCTGACATCAAGGGCCCTAAAGAGCCTGAGCAGCCTCAGACGTAGCCGACCCTTCCTATTTCGTCACCTCTCTCTCTTTTTAGACGTCTATTTCCCTATATCCCTATTTAGACATTTCAATAATAACGTTACTCACTATTACTTACAGTTATTTCAGGGTTTTTCTTCGTTAATGAGGACAAATGAACGAAAATCACTAACACCTTCAAGGAAAGTAAACAAACTGGTGGCTAAGATAAGAGGTTCCAATAATAGAAACGACGACGACCAAGAAGAAGAAGAAGAAGAAGAAGAAGAAGAAGAAGGAGGAGGGGGGGAGGAGGGGGGAGGAGGGGGGGAGGAGGAGGAGGAGTCCATTTTCCAGATTTCTTTCGCCAAAAACTCAATAGAATTTCATGTTTGAAAAATAACATCCTTTCTTTTTAAATAATTCTAATATATTCAAGGTTTGAAAGGACAAGTGTCGGGAAGGAAGGAAGGAAGGAAGGAAGGAAGAAGAAGTTGAGTGTCTGGATGATTCTCTCTCTCTCTCTCTCTCTCTCTCTCTCTCTCTCTGAGAGAATGGCGACGTTCAAGAAATTAGAGGGACTGGATTCTTTTGCCACTTCGTCCCCCACCGTGATGTCCCTTTACATTACGATGTATTAGATTTAATAAATAATAATCTTTAAAAGTAACAGTTTAGAATTTATTTCAACTTTACGATAAAAGATTGAAAGCCAATATTAATATTTGTTTTCCGTTCGCTTTACTGTATTGAAGAACGAAGCCGGCGTTTACTTCGTGCACCCGGCGATCATTCCCACAGGTGCCTCCTCCTAAAGTCTTCTAATGAAAATGACTTGAGAAAATTCTCAAATTCCTCAACAATATAACTGATCATAATAATAATTATAGCTTTGTATAATTTGTATAATAACTGGAATGGAATATATAAAGCGTATGTCGTTTTTTAATAAAACGCAAGAACTCAGTGACGTCACTAACATCAATCCTGACAAGAGCAAAAGGATTTATTTATTTATAATTCTGACTTTTGTCCTGTGGATCCTGCCTCTTCCATCAATGACTCTTCTTTGCGACCTGATGATGGACGTTGAATCAACACGACTGTCAGGGCTCTCTCTCTCTCTCTCTCTCTATCATCACACATTTTCTCCATGGCAAGTCATACGATGGATGAAGCTTCTCAGGAAGCCATTTGCCCTCTCACTGGACGGCTTCGGGAGAAACCAAACCAACGCAGCCATTGCCTCGTGTAGACTTAAATAGCCGAATGAAACTCGGTGCAGAAAACTTCCACAGCAACACATCTGTGTGCTTGCGATCTAACTGGTGGTTAGGACTTTTGCTTTTCCTCTGATAGTCCTCCTCCTCAAATTCCTCCTCCTCAGAAGAGATCGTGACATCTACTTCACGAAAGTAGAAGAAGAAGAAGAAGAAGCTCCTCAAGCCCTCGACTGAGGCATCTGTTGGCAATCCCAAAATGAGTCTAAACAACTCTCTCTTTCTTCAAGTCGAGAATAAACACAGTAGAAAATGCCTATCATTCAATACGTCTTTGTTTACGATAGTGAAAGCGTCAACCGTTTAATGAATTGGGAAGCATCTATTATTGCATACATGGAACGCACACATCTTCACCAAACCCTCCCGGTGACGTCATACATCCAACCGGATTCTAACTTGACCCTCTCTCTCTCTCTCTCTCTCTCTCTCTCTCTCTGACGGCCAAGTGCCTCAAATGTCCTAATTAGTAACAGTACAGAGAAAGGGACTCCTTCACTTGCTCTCAACAGATGCCTCTTCATTCACGAAAAACATCAATTTCAGGACAAAACACGAGGCATTACGAGAGCCAAGGGAAACTCGGATTTGGCCCGTGAGAGGGTCAACTCAAGGTCCCATTCGTCCCTGCTGGGCGATTGAGTCCTGTAGTCCACACCAGGCCTCCTCTGCCCTCCAATACTTTATCACAATTATGGGTTCATGTTTTACTATCAACTAAATCGTTACCCACAAGGCGTACTGTCAGCAATACCCAACTCAGGGCATCCAGGAGAGCTGCCAAACCTAGACCTATGTGCTTGTCACCATCCAGCGTCCATCTTGAAATTGTTTTGATTATCTTTGTATCATCCTTCTATTTGAGTGTGCAAAGAGAGTAATGAATAATTCATGAATGAATGAATAACAGAAAGGGAAAGAGGAGCATTCATCCCCTGAGGGTGTCCGAGGGGGGAGGGGCGTCGGAAACACGAGCTTTTAAAATCGTGCACATTTCTCACATCACCACCACACGAAAACCCCTGATTTTCAATTAATTTGTGCTACATTTCGAAATTATATATATATATATATATATATATATATATATATATATATATATATATATATATATATATATATATATATATATATATATATATATGATTTACGCGAAATTTTAAATGATTTTGAGTTAACCATTAATGGGATGTCATCGACGACGCTTGGCAAATAAAACGACATTTTAACCGAAATTTTCACGATGGCCAGGAAGCGTAATCATGACGTCATCACATGAAAGTGGCTCCAAAACCGATGGAGGGATTTGATGTTCTTCAGCCTTTAATTAAGCGTTTATTACTCCAGAGTTGTGGAAGAATGGGCGTTGTTGCGTGATATAAGCCTTGCTAAAAGAAAGTTACACACACCACATGGAGAGAGAGCGAGAGAGAGAGAGAGAGAGTCAGAACTAGACCTGCTATGTTTGTAGTCTAGTGGTAGCTCAGCAAAGGCTTCCTAGCAACAAACAGGAGTAGGAAGAAGCAGCACCACTTTATGTCTGGAGACCAAGGCAAACCCCCCTCCCCCTCCTCGCTGCGGAGGAGGCTCCCTTTCCTTTCCCTCCCCTCCCTCGATCTGAAGAGAATGAGGTCAATATAACAGACGTCCTTTTCTGAGGTCTGACTGATATGTCCTGTACGCGGCTTCGTGGAAGGGACCCATGAGGAGGTTTGAACAGGTGGTAGATGGGATGATTGATTGATGGCAGACAATGAATGGATTCCACCGAAGGAGACTCTGACTTCTTTTCTTTCCCCAACGTTAGGCTCCAGGACTCCTGTACGTACCTTCAGTTTTCGATTTACTTATGGCCAATGATTTCTTATCGCCTAAAGTATTACCCACAAGGCATACTATCAGTGATACCCAACCACAGGGCATCCGGGAAAGCTGCCAGACTAGACCTATGTTCTTATCACTGTTCAGTGTTCATCTCGAAATAGCTTTTATTGTCCTTCCTTTATCCTTCTACTGAATGAGAATGCAGAGAGTAATGACTAATTCATGAATGAATGAACAACCGAAAGGGAGAGAGGTTTATTCAGCCCCTGGGGCTGTCGCCCCAAGGGGGAGGGGCGTCGGAGACAGGAGCAACAGCCACGACGCACATTTCTGACACGACAGTGTGGAATCAGATATCATCAATAAAAGGAACAACACAGAAATGCGTTACAGCTGTGGACAGCATTATATGGTGGTGTTCATACGGACTAACTGAATGGCCTGAGCCCTGAATGGCTTCATATTAACGTTGTGATGCTGCTGACGGAACACAGTCTGGCGTGTGATGCGCTCTGCGGACGGCTTAGGTTTAGGGAAGTGTCTGTCTGTCCTCTGGGTCGCCTTCTGTCATTGCAAAAGAAGTCATTGCAAGAAGCCACATAGCCTACAGTACACGCTGGGACTCTTCAAGAGAACGTGAGATCTTCGGTGTCGGAAATGGGAGTGTCGTTCCTCTGAACTGCTTATAACAAAGCGAGTTGAAGAATAGTAACAGAGGGTCAAACATCTGGGGTCTAGATCTTGAACTGGAAAAGAGGAAAAAAGAAAGACGGAAGCAATTAAGGCAGGCACCACAAAAGCACTCCCGTAATTGAAATCAGGGCAAAGAGCCCATGCAGGAAAGGCACTTCTGCCAGGGTACACGAAGGAGATGAACGAACAAAGAAGCTTTGTCCTTGTTTTTGCTCTTTTTTGGTGGATTTTTTATCATTTAGATTTCGTCATGGAGACGCCATCGGTCCCTTCTTGAGCACTGGCTGGTAGATGTTGATGTTTTTTTATTCTTATGAGTTTCAACAATCTCATTTGCACTCATTATTCTATGGTGTCGGTCGTTCACTCTGAGCATCTTGGAATCCGTGGAGTGCTGTTCCCGAAACATGCAGGAAACATGACTGCGAGAGACGAGAGAGAGAGAAAGCAAAGAACAAATGCAAAAGGAACTGCAGGAGTGACTGAACACAAGCAAAGATGACAACGATGTAGCCATCACACACATCACATGCACACACACACACACACACAGACACCGACGTGGACACCCACCAAGAAATGCAAATGGGTTGAATCTGGACCAACAAAACAAAACGTTGCAGGACATGATTCGAATATCCAGAGAAATGACAGCGACGAAAAGCAATAGGCTCTAGTGTACCCTTTCCAAAAAGGATTCCACTTTATCTTGCAAGATCGATCAGGATCAGGATGATCGATGGGCAGTTGCAGAGGACGGACGTGCAGCCAAGCAGTATAATATATAGCAGGGCGGATCGTTGCAGCGTGCTGACTGAGCTGAACCTGTTGCCGACTGACCTTTATCCTAATAATCCTCATTATCACTTCCCCTTACCCACACCTAATCCTACATCCTTCTCACACCTGCTCAGTAGGCGAAGCGAGTTCCTTGCTTTGTTTACAGCTTTTATTGAATCTAAGATTTCAATCTCCCGGAGGATCTGCCACCTGTGGGATGGTCTGGTGCCCCCTGGGATCGAGGGGGGGGAGTAGCTAAGGCGCACAGGTTGGGGTGGGGAATTGACCCCAACCAGCCGCCCGGAGGTTGGAAGCAAGGATCAAGAGATTTTCTTCCAACTTTCACTAAACTTTCCTTCTTCTCTCTTTACGGGGCACCAAGACAAACAACACAGAACAGGCCTCTGTCTGTCTGTCTGTCTGTCTGTCTGTCTGTCTGTCTGTCTGTCTGTCTGTCTGTCTGTCTGTACAGTAAAATTCACAAGTAAGCAAAAAGTAGTTGGTAATAAATGGGTTGCAGATTGCGTCCCCAATTTCTATCTCATACAACAATTCACCATCACGAAGCCTCTCACCTCATGCAGTTTTTCACTGAATGTTGAGGGGGAATCAGGGAAACAGGAGGAATGCCCTCAGTAAAGAATAAAGATGAAAAGGAGGGAGTTTTTGATGAGAGGAAGAAGGAGACTTTCAAAATTGGGGGCTTTTGAAGACTGATATATTTAGAGTCAGTCCTGGGTTATATATATATGTTGTTATCAGAAGTGAGGGCCAGGACGCCTCCCTCAAGGAGGATGCAATAAGACAATTTAAATCCAAGGGTTCACAATCGTCACAGCCCCTGAGGTGATTGCATTAGGACGGCGGTACTCAAATATGTTGACACTGAACCTTAGAGCTGATTACAGTAGGGAGGAGCAGATTAGGAGCATTGAGGAGAGCCAGACATGAGCCAGGGTGACGGATGTCGTTATGTTACGAACAAAAATCAAAAACCCAAGGAACAGGACTGTGAAGGTCAAATTTGAGACAAACGGCCCAGCAGCTTTGAGGAAGGGTCTGCCTATATGTGAAAGCTGAACTTCGACACCAGTAGATGAAAGTACATGCAGTAAGTAAGTGACTCTTGTCCTCGCTGAGGACAGACGTTAAGGACTAACATGTTTACTAACATGTCTATATTTCAAATTATTACTGTTATTATTATTATTATTATTATTATTATTATTATTATGGCTATCATTTCCTTCGACAAGACGTTAATTATTATTATTGTTATCACTAGTATTATTATAGTTGTATTCATCATGATAAAAACAATAAAAATGATTCAACGGAACGTAACAAAATGAACAAGAAGTAGACATAACGAATGTCGACACCTAATTGACCCCGACATCGTCCTACTGAATGCAACAGGGATACGAATGAGGTGACTGACTGCCCCATCAAGTTCATGGGGTAGCCTACCGACTGCTGTCTCATCAGAAGAAGAAACAGCGTTTGGGAGGACCATGCTGCTATTGCTGTTGCAGTCAATTACCGATTTAAGCATAAACCATTGATTGCTCTGACTGACGGAACGTTGGGCATAACTTTAGAGACTAATGTTGGACCTGTCAATATTGCTACGACTTACATCCCTTGTAGACGAGACTATAATTATCTACTTGCAAGAGTTCGTTTCAGCCTCGCAGAGACGAGCACCCACCCACCCACCCAAGACCCACCTTCCTCACTGGCGACATGAACGCAAGACGTCCATCCCCTGCACCAACCACCGCCACTGCCGACTCTCATCACCGCGGAACTTTGCCAAGGAGACCAACAGCTTGAAGTTTTTAGGACCTGACTTCCCTACGACGGTGAGCAACAAAGAACGACCAGACATCATTTTGGGACACAGGAACCCCTGCTGTCTGTCCAAACTTCACGACTACGACCACCTATATACGAGTATATATATATATATATATATATATATATATATATATATATATATATATATATATATATATATATATATATATATATACCCCTTCATATCACGACCTCGACAGCCCCTATGGAAATCGAACCCCGAACTATTTTGGACTGTAATCATGCAAACTGGGACGATTTTAAGCTAAAAATCGACGAGACTTACGTAAATGACAGAGTGGACACTAATGACACGGACCGGAAAACGAAGGACGAGCTTCACGAACGATTGACCTACTGGTTTGCGACGATCCTGACTGCTATCTATAGACACTATCATATACCTAAGAAAATCATTCGGTTCAATTCTGGACCTAAACGAAGTGACGCTCTCACTCTTTTCCAAAGTCGATATTGTGACATCAGACGACATGCACACATTTCTGGGCATACGAGACACACGGAAGACCTTATTCTGTATATTCAGGACAGCCTTCTTGAGGAATTCAAGCGACTACAAACTGACTTTTGGGACACAACCTTAAATACAATGACCCTACGAATATCCCCAAGTTCTGGAGTCCTAAAAGGCTTCTGGGATCGACGAAGAAACAGTGCAGTGGGACTGTGTACAGACCCACAATGGAGACAGAGTAACAGACAGTATTGACAAGACTCGACTCATGAAGACTGTGATGGAGAACGTTCTTCAGATAACTCCCGAGGACAACCAACACTTCGACGCCGACGACGAGAGACATCTACGAATGCATGGCTCTCTCTCTCTGACCCAGCAGACTGACTGACCTACAAGACATAATTAATATCATTAAGAGATTCAAAAACAAAGCTCATGCAGGTATTTCAGGCATCAATAAATTAAAGCTTTCTGAGTTACCTGCCATTGCAAAATTAGATTTAGCTAATATCACGATTAGCCTTACTGGCAAGTCGACACATGAATGAACTTAATGACTACGAGAAACGATGGGAAATCAAGACAAATCTGCGTTACTTTCAGTCTCTCTCAGCAACAAATGGGACCGTTGTCTCGTTCTCTTTCCCTTCCCCTTATACCTGTATGCCTTCGTTTCACCCCCTTCCAAACCTTATCTTCCTTCCGAGGGCCCCTTAGGGGTTTAAATCGATTTGTGATCGAACCCTCATACTATCCTCTCCCCCGCCTTACAGTTACAGTTATCGTGCAATTCACCATAACAAAGTTGGTGATGATCTTTAAACAGGTGGGCGCCTGCCATCAGCACCTGTTGCATTTAGCACCGAATCAGAGCCCGCATTCTAGGCCAAGACAGCGCACTCTTGGGTCAAACAGCAATGCTGAAAGCTGCAACAGTGACATCAGGCTCATTTTCCAGTTCTCCTGTTGAATAAAACGCATCCTTTGTAGATGAAGAAACTTCACCCAAGACTTAGCAACTCACTCTAAACAGTGGACGTGGGTGCGTGCGTGAGTACGTGTTTTTGAAACACGGGCTTGCGTGCACACACGTGCCCAGTCGGTTAGTACTGAGCATGACTGATTTAAATGTAATATATATATTCTCTTTACATAGTCTAACAACGCATCTGAGGGCAACCTCTCGGTGGCCACGATCCGAGTCAGCTGATGCGTAGAGGGTTTCGCCTGCCCCGACTCTCTCTCTCTCTCTCTCTCTCTCTCTCTCACGGCCCGGGAGTGGCGGTGGACGGACACCAACACTGACTACACGTCTGCCTGGCTTCCCTAGCAACGTCTCACCTCCCATAGCAACCGACAGAGCTGAGTGCTGGCTCGACGCGCTGTTGGGTGGGGAGGGTTTCGGGGGTCACCCCTAGGTTCCTTCCCTCTCGGCCGTCGGGAGCACGGGGGTCTGGTATGCGGTGGGCGGGGTCTAACGACAGTGGGAGCTGGACGACACCAACTCTCTACTGCCGCTCTGTGACATTCGAGCGTCGCGTGTGTAGTATCTTGAATGACGGCAGGTGAATGAAGATTTTTGAATGAATGTGTGCGCAAAGTAACCCGCATTGACTGTAGTGGATACTATCACACTAACACTAACAAAAAGGAAAAAAATATAAGGGAAAGGCGGTAAGTAGAAAAGCAAGGGGTCCTGCACACTTGCCTAGCTAAGCCGTCCCCCAAAATAAAAATAAAATAAAAGAAAAACGTAAGGAAGGGAAAGGAGGCGACCTGGAAATTCCAGAGTATTTTTATTCTGGTATCTTCAACTTTTTCAATTTCGCCTTAACTCTTATCTAAGTATGCATGCATGTGTGTATATACATATATATAATAAATGATATAATACTGTATATATATGTATATACAGTATACGTATACATATCTAGGTAAAGAAAGTGAAGTAAATAAATCTCAGCGCCTATGAAGCATCATTTTTTTCGTAATGATCCCTCGAGAGGAGCCAGTTCTAAGAAATATTGCTGTAAAAAAAAAGCACAGTAATACACACCCTAATCAAAACTCTTCTAACAAGAGAGAGAGAGAAACTCCCTTTGTTTAAGGAAGCATTAACCACAAAATGTTAATCTTGTAGCATTCATGAATATATAGCCATTTCTTTTCCGTTCCGATAGCCGTGCAGGATACAAATTCTCATGGGAGACATCAGATTGTAAGACTTCGAGGGCAGAACTAACTACCTGCAGGCGTTGCAGAAGTGATACTGAACAGCTGACGAGAAGAGGCTGCAGTCATCATTCCAGGGATGCAAAAGTAACATGAGTGCGATAGCAGATATTCCAAAGGCGTCTATTCATCGCTTCTCAAAAGAAAAATAAATTGGTCCAAGTTCATACATCTAAAGAAGTGAAAACAGACCAATGGAAAAACCCATGTTTTCTGAGAGTCGTCTTCTTGGGAGAACTTCCTTTCAACAAATACTACTGCTACGACGCTCGCAGTTCGGATTGAACCTTCCGTTCACAGAACCCACAGTTAACATAAAGAAATGAATGCGGTGACTCCGAACAGAAGAGCCGTGGGCATCTTCAGATCGTTCTCATCGGTGCCTGGACGCCACCATGATGTTACTACAGAGAGCAGAACGAGCCACAACATATTCTATAACAGACACAATTAAGAGGTCTTTGCAGTTTATAATGGTATCTAAATGTCATCTTCCTGTTCGCCTTTTCATTTTTCTTCGTGCATTAATTACAAGACTGGACTGAAGGTCAACCAGCGCCTGTATCCTTGACATAAAAGAGCTGCTCAAATAGGATCCATCAGCTGCTCTCCTATATTCCTGCGTCAGGTCGATGAGAGGAGAGCACTTGCAGGACTCCCTCAGACTATTCTAGGCCTGTCAAAGGGACACACTTTTATTCAATTACCATATTCAATTGGTGGTCCTCCTCTCAGCATTTATTCTGCGTCAAGTAACCTTTCGAATTCGAGATATTTTGCGACGCCGGTTACCCGCATGCATGCCCCTGCTCCTCCATAGATATATCTGAGACACGAAGAGCAACGGTAGATCTAGGCAACCACCACCACCTGACACTTGCACGAGGAGGATTTCCATGTATACCTGCAGGGGCGCATTTTCACAAAGATCCACTTAACCGGTACAGAAGAAGACACGGTGTTACAATATTTGTTCAAGGGACTACTGTAGTCTACTTGAACATCATAACGACACTGCTTTTGTCATTTTGGTCAACTCACAGGAAAAAAAAAAAAAAAAAACCCTCCAAGCGCGTTGAGAGAAATGAAGCGGGAAGAATCCTTTTCCAAAACGATTTCCTCTCCAGACGCGACAACAGCCAGAAACGAGAGTATCAGTCCTTTATTTATAAGAAAATAATTGACGTGAGCTATGCCGTGCCGACCGTTGCTTGATGGTAGAAAATGATGAACATTATTGCCCTTGTAATTCAATGTTTTGCAGCGAGGATACTACCCACCCTTCCTAGACAAGAACACACATCATTTCCAGCACATCCAAGGGATGTGCTTTGTAATTTGGCCAAAGAGAAGGTGGAGTTGTTTGTTTGCGTGTCTCTGACGAAAGGCTGCCTGCCTGCAGTCCTCCCTACACCGCCTCGCTGAGTCACGTCTTGTCTGACCTTCACTGTATACGAGGAGCGTCTCACATTCAAAACAACACACACTTTTTTCATTTTACATTTAGCAGTTTTACCTAACAAAGGTCTCACACACGTCTTAGTTGTTGATGAAGGCCCTTCCTGACGTCTCAGCTGCCACCTATCCAGTATTTGGAAGCGTCCCTCTCTTCCTCCTCATGGCACCTCATATGAAGCTCACTCCTCAGCAATGACTGCAGTTATGTTGGCGTACCCAAACCACATCAACATACAGGCACTTCTCCTTCCACCCAAGACACGTTTTGTGCGCTGAGAAAGAAATCTTACGATGCTTCTTTTATTCTGTCAGATTAATTACACATTTATATATCTACATAAACACAAATTTATATATATTTGTTTATATATAATATATATGTGTATGTTTATAATATATATGTATGTATGTATATATATGTACATATAATATATATATATATATATATATATATATATATATATATATATATATATATATATATATATATAGTGTGTGTTGAACGTTATCACAGTAACCTTGTGTTCAAGAGACGCCAGTGTTTGTCCCGATAAATCCACGGACCTATTTCTGTAACATGGACGTATGACAGTCCATCCTTTTCCATTCCAGTATTTCATGGCGACTTTGACGCCATTCTTGAAGCGAAGATTTCCTTTATGAAATGACGGTGATGACAGCTACAAGTTAATGGCTACAACTATTTGCCTCAAGCACCGAAAGAATCGAAATGCCTCGAAATACGAACTGACAATAGCGAAATGACTCGACACCAAAGGTGACGAGCGTCATCGCCTCCAAACTGTCAGTGACAGACCGTTTCTACCGTTTATATCAAACGGTTATGATGTGGGACCATCGCCTCTATATACAGTATGTATATATATATATATATATATATATATATATATATATATATATATATATATATATAATGTCTACATCACAGAAGTTTAAATACCGTTTTGTTACGGGTCAAATATTACTCGGATGCCTTCTCTCTCTCTCTACACAGATTGACCTAGCCGAAAGGTAGCATGGCTCCGCCCACATCACATCACATCACTCCTCCCACAGGACTCAGAAAGGAACAAGATTGGTCAAGGAGTCCCCCGGGACACGATTCAAGGAACCAATTACTGTCACCTGTCCTCTCTCTCTCCCTCTCTTTCTCTCTCAGCGTCTTCGTCTGCCAAGTCGGCGGCCATGCCAGCAGCCGCCGCTGCCAGACATATGAAGTCGACATGGATAATATATATATATATATATATATATATATATATATATATATATATATATATACATATATGTATATATATATATATATATATATATATATATACAAATAACAGACAGATATTCTCGTGTGTCTGTTATACCTGACAGAAGGAAATCCACCGTAACAAACTCACCCAAACCAGTAATATGTTTAATTCCACCACACAGAACAGGCATGGAAGTAATTCCAACCTATTCTCCAATAATCTCCAGCTTTATTTAACCTGTTATTTTCATTTAAAGTTAAATAAAATACCAAGCAAATAAAAGGAGGAAATTCAACATTGACTGAAGAAGAAGAAGAAAAAGTCGGTTCAAATATGACAGAAGAACAATCACTGCTGTGAGTGACGTGACAACGCACCAGATGGAGGGCTCGACTTGGGACCTTCACACACTCACAGCTCGAAAGCGACTGAACTTTACTACTGAATACTGAAGTAATAACAGGACAGGGTTCCTCCCAGATGTCTCAGCCTACAGTACCGTACGAAAGTTGTCTGAATTATCGTGTTTGTAAAACTATTGTCGTACAGTTATGATCACACAATATCGTTGTTTTTCACCGATAATATTGTATTTGTACCACAAATAGGGAAAGGTTCAGCAAACTTCGTCATATATTTCCTGTTTACTCCTATAATAATTTTACAAAAAGAATGCAAAACAAACACATAAGATGTAACGAAAAGGTTTCTTAGTATCTGTAAAGGAAACGAAGAATAGATGAAATGAAATAATGATGTTCAGTATTTATTACATTTCTAATGTAATAAATACTGGCGCCAACATCAGCACCTTCTTCCCCTGCAGGATGTTTCGGGATGTTATCGGTGGGACACAAATTGGCTGCTGTCATTTTTCGCAGCATTGCTGCACTGAAGGGGTGGGACAGAGGAAGTGCAGCTGCTGTGTTTGATCAGGTGCTCTTCTCACTTCCTTTGGCAAGCACTGAGTCTGTTTCTGGTTTTAGTTTTTACAATATTAATGTGTGAAAGAAAAACACCCCTCGCAGTATGCATTAGCATGTGGAAGAGAGAGAGAGAGAGAGAGAGAGAGAGTAATGGTCTATAATACCCTTAACAGCTGCTCCCCAAAACTCATCAGGAATTCTTTCTTTGATATTCAGTGTTTTTTGTCTCCTGTTGCCGACAATTATGTCGTGGAAGGTCTTCTTCTATGATAAGCCTTCGCCATTCATTGTCTAATTGCTGTGAGGTTACATCATCACCTTGATCAATCATCCTTGGAGGAAGTTTAACTGCAAGTGGCATTGCAAATCTGCGAAATACAACTGAAGTGGAATTCACAATTATAGAAAATATTCTGTTAGCTGTAGCGCCTTCATGGGCACAATGTGGGTCCTGTTCTGTGTTGAATGTGGGTAAGAAATCCCAAAATTGGGTTCCAGCGCTATAGATGACCATCTGGGAACCTCACCATCACCACAACATTCTGAGAAGTGGATTATATTTCCGGAGATCTGTGGACCAATAGGCTGAACTTGCTCTGCTTTAGTTTTTCTTCTAGATTCCCTTTCTGATGACTGGTTGCTGCTGCTGCTGCTGCTGCTTCAGTGACATTTTCAGCAATACATCGACGTTCGGTTCGTTAGAAGTTTCATTCTTCTGATGTGGCTCAATCCGGAAAACATTCTTTAAGAACACAGACCACACACACACACACACACACACACACACACACACACACACACACACACACACATATATATATATATATATATATATATATATATATATATATATATGATCAGCCATTCTGAAACTGATATAACGCTCCATCATCATGGCAGCCAACCAGTTTCTGATGTTAAAAATCACGACGAACCAGTTCGAAAAGAGCGCAAATGAAGCAGTTTGAGAATTCCCTCTTCAAAAGCTTCTTAAAATCCAGTGCGTCAAGATTTGGCTAGACTCTCCTCGTAAGAATCTGACCTCCACTCAGCAGGTGAAATGTGGTCATGTGACTTTATGAACCCTCTAGTGACCTCTTCAAGTATAGAGCATCACCTTGGCTCGGCTTTGGTATAAGTGTATAAAGTGAACAGAACATGTCCAGGCACTTGTTGGAAATAGCTGCGTTCTCCTTAAAATGCTGTGTTGTGCATTTGCTTAGAATCCTTTACGGGGAATTCGACCACCTTTGCTTTGCTTGGGCTGATAATAATAATACCTGCGTCAGTAGTGCTCTCTCTCTCTCTCTCTCTCTCTCTCTCTCTCTCTCTCTCTCTCTCTCTCTCTCTCTCTGTGTTGACGATTCCTGAGTGCTGCAAGAGGCGACAGTCGTCAACAGGACAACTTGATTGGATGCCTTCCTTCTCTCTCTCTCTCTCTCTACACGGACTGGCCTAACCGAAAGGTAGCATGGCTCCGCCCACATCATCACGCCTCCCACGTGACTCAAAAAAGGAACTCGACTGGTCAAGAAATCCTTTTGACGCAATTCAGGGAACAAATTACTGTCACCCGTCCTCCCTCTCTCTCTCTCTCGCATCTTCATCTGGCAAAGTCGTATGAAGATTATATGAATTTTTTATACACACACACACACACACATATGTATATTTTCATGATGTTGCCTTGTAATACGTATATCCTCCTATAATTTTGACATATTTACTTTTTTCATGTGTTATGTTTAATGATAATGGTTGTTGAAGTGTCATATTTAGTTTGGCATCAGATCTCAAAAGAACTAATGATTAAGTAACTTGATAGCGTAATTTAGAATTGATAATACAATTTTAATAGTAACGTAATTTGGAACGAATATCTTTCTTGATAAAAGCGTAGTATGTGAACACGTGTGTGTGTCCACCAGGGCTTGTTTCATTTCAGTTGTCATCAGTTCAGATAAGAGCGAGCGCTTTGTTTTGGGTTAGTGATGACAGCTTTTGAAAACAAATACCGATTCGTACCGTTCGGGCTCAAGACGAGTGATTTCACGTTGTTACATGTTTGAGTTACGTACGCCACTTTGAGAGAAAGAATACGTGTCTTGATCAATTACGTCATGTTTTGTAAGATTGCATTCAAAAAGTTTTGCTGGGATGACGTAACTTTCTTCTAGAAGCTTCTCCATTGTATCTCGCACCCAAAATGCTTTAATGACGTCACCTCCCTGCTTCTAGAACTTCCGTTTTGTATCTTGCACCCAAAATGCTTTAATGACATCATGTAATTGTTTCACGTGTTACTGGAATTCTAAAATCTATTTCATTCTGATATCTGAGACCAGTTGAATTGGTACCCTCTCTCTCTCTCTCTCTCTCTCTCTCTCTCTCTCTCTCTCTCTCTCTCTCGTTCTTAGAAAGAGATTCTTTTAACGTAGTGTTTTGTGGTCACATATTAACATTAACTTTTGAGATCTGAATTTAGCAAAGTTATTTAGTTCGTAACGGCGCCTGGTAAAAAGTGTGTTTCGTGTAACGCAGCTGCAGCAAGTGATTTACAGAGGTTTTCACAATTTTGTGTAAGGTAACGTGAATTTTACTTATTAATACCATGGTATGATAGGTTAGGAAATTTTGAACAAGTGAAATCATTACTGATAAATCTTATGTGTATTTTTGTGTGTTTTCTATTTACAATCTCTTTATATTTTCACATTTTTTGTGTTTGTGATGTAACATTTATTTACATAGCATTTTAAATATTTCTTGGTATAATTTAACATTGCATACGTAATTTAACATTGCATACTTGATTTCATTTATTAAGGTTTTCTTTTTAAATCTTGAGTAATTCTTGATAGTTTAAATTTTGCTTGTTTAATTTAAATTCCTGATAAAGTTTTTGTGAGTTAGTTTTGTTTCATAATTTAATTCAAGAATTAATTGAGTGTTGTGTTATTTTCAAGTAATAATAAATTTTTCAGATTGTGAATTCTAATTAATTGTGAATTCTAGATATAAACTTTGAATTTAAAAATAAATTTTTGTATTTAACATTTTTAGAAAAAGTGTTTCATTTATTGATCACCAGTGAATAGGATTGATTGTGTGTGCATAAGGCAAAGTGATAAACATGTTTTGTTCTTTTAGTTTTGCTAAAGTGAATTAAGACCAGGGAAACAGTTAGAGTTCTTTGATGGAATGATGCCCTTTTACTCTAGAATATTTCTAGTTTAATTTTTGATACCTCACACATATTCTGATAGACTTAGTTTGACTTTTCAAGTGATTGATAATTAAGTTTTTTCTTAAGGGATCACTGTTACCTTTAGAGTACTCAGTCGTAACAATTAATGTTATGAGAGTTCAGGTATCTGGCTGAAGTGAGGTATATTTTTGAATCTTGAGATTAGTTGTGTAATAACCAGGTACTTGATACGCATCGTGACAATATATATATATATATATATATATATATATATATATATATATATATATATTGTTACGAAGTGATCAAGCACCTGGTTATTACACAAATAGGTCAACAAATCTGTTGTGCAAATGACAATATCAAAAGCTACCTCACATCGACCAGATGCTTGAAACCTCATAACAAAGCTTCGACTGAATCTCTAAAGGTATAATGATCCCATAAACTTACTTATCACTGGAGAAAATCAATGTAACTTCATCAAGTTATGGATGAGGTAACAATTATTAAGTTATATCCAGATTAATGAAATATGAGTTTCACTTCAACCAGCACTGTAGCTGTCTCTCTGGTTCTATTTTACCTAGATAAGTCTTAGGTGAACAAACAGGAATATCATTTACCTTATACACACTCATTAATGTCTGTAAGTACTGGTAATCAAAATGAAACGCTATGTTTTAAAAACTTTAAACAAACAGGTTTATTTCTAAGCTCAAAAGTTATATGTAAAGTTTACAATCTCAAAAGATTTACCATTAATGGACAACAGTGTAAGACTTAAGTATCTCTTAATCAAGTTTAATTCACAAAACTTTGCTTTATCAAGAAAACAATCTGATTATGTAAGAATCAAACAATTAACTATCACTTAAGTGCCAAGCTTTTACCTGTTTCAAGAATTACAAACAGTCACCAAAATATTACTGATTGAAATCCACATAACATTCTCCAAAAATCTCTATAACAGGTAGGGGGTACTAACAAAATGCTAAGAAATCACCAGCAAAACACGGCAACAATAAAATCACAATAACATGATAGCACAGACATATAAGAATGCGATACACAAAAATGAAAACACCACAATCACCAATAATGTGTTAAAAAACTACATCAATCTTTTATATAACTTTCCTTATAAAAAGAAAAGTCAGACTCACTTCTTTCTAAGACGTACTCAAACACAACAATTCTCTTTTACCAAGAATATTAACAAAACTCAATATTCACCACATTACCTTTAGTAAACATTACACCAATATATATCTCCTCTTCAACACTTGTACACAATATTAATTCCTGAACCCTTCTACAAAATTAACACATTCCTGGGCCGAGTTTAACAGAGCTTTTACAGACACGTCTGTTATTTCCCTTACATATAACGGGAGAGAGAGAGAGAGAGAGAGAGAGAGAGAGAGAGAGAGAGAGAGAGAGAGAGAGAGAGAGAGGCTTCGTAGGCTGAGAATACACATAGGGTGTTCACACAGAATACACATGTATGAATACACATACACACACGTATACAAGTATACTTGTACACACGATCGCTTCGAAGCAACCTTATCGCTATGATTGACACTTCCTGGCTAAAGCTACAAAACCGTTCGTCAACCTTGGGCAGCTGGGCAAACACACTAGATACGAAATAACACCGCTTATTGGCTATTTCTCTTCTCTCTCCTTCCTTAGATTACAAATAGAATAGGCATAGGCAGAGGTAATACAGACGGAATAAGCACACAGTGATAAAAACATAACAGGGAGGGGCTCGCCGATTGAGTGACAGCCATCACGACAACAAAGTGGGTGCCTTTTTCCCTTAGCCATGCACCTGGACAAACACAGAAGCGAACCCTTTTCTCTGTCTCGGCAGACAGGATGTAGCGACCATCTGATGAGCATTCAAAATACAATTTTAAAAGATTAAACAAAAGGGGAACAATATCCCACAGAATCATAAGTTTTCACAAAACACAACATATCTGTAAGAAAAGACATTTTAAAATCACGTCTTCACAACAAATGACGAATCTTTCAAGCAAAAAATAAAAATTTTCACAGAGACATTACAAACAATTACAAAATGGTTATAAATATTATATCACCTTATAATAATATATATATATATATATATATATATATATATATATATATATATATATATATATATATATATATATATATATATATACACACACATATCGCAATTTGGCGAAATTCAAATGTGAAAAGGTCTGTTAGCCATTTCCTTGGAATCACTCACTTTTAGCCAAGAGTATATATATATATATATATATATATATATATATATATATATATATATATATATATATATATATATATATATATATATATATATATATATATATATATATATATATATATATATATATATATATATATATATATATATATATATATATATATGACACATTGATTACATCTTCCTAATGAAATAAAACGATGAAATCCTGATGATGTTCAATCCGGCATTAGAGCCATAACTGTGATGACTAGACCTATATCTTGGGCTGACTAACACAGTTGGTTGTATGCTCGCACGTGAACTTAAACAAAAAGAATGATCACTGACTGTATTATATCGTTGCAATGACTTAATTAAGCAATCGCTTTCATAAGAAACATTTAGAAGCTGCAAATATAATAATAGTAAGTATCGGTGTTGCAACAAAGTCTTATTTTCCAGAGTAAGGTCAACTGACAACGTATCTGGACCTAGGCTCATGTACTGAGCCATTTCATTTTACAGGAGGATTTCAGTACCACTGCATCATGCAATCTCTCACTTTTAGAGAGAACAGATATTGGAAGTTACAATATAATGACATTTATCATTGTTATAGACATAATCATTCATTTAGGCCAATGAATGTCCACTGACACCGAAATCATAAGCTCTGTCACCTATAGACTAGGCCTAGGATTTCTGCTACAATATTGCGTTATACGAATTCAAATTATGAGACTATTAAACCCCGTCCCTTTCACGAGTTGATGTCACTGTGGCTGTAGAATAATCAGACTGATTACACACACACACACACAAACATCAATCATTTTCACATGCAAAAAATTGCAATGTGTATTACAAAGCTGTCGAGTTCATCGCTGAAGAGTAATTTGCTACCAGAAGGCAGAATGAATTTATGTGTATATATTTCATATCATCTTCAAGAAAATATGCCGTTAAAACTAGCAAAATAAGAAGACTCAACAGTATTATGGAAAAGAAGAAGAAGAAGAAGAAGAAGAAGAAGAAAATCTGGCTCTTCCGGATCTGGGTTCGCACAGGAACCACCAATGACAGTCAGGCAGCGTCACGCAGCAACAGCTGATAAATTATCCACACGCTTCCATAGATCAAAAAAGAATAATATTAGTCATTTATTTTTATAGATATTTGGGTGTGTGAGACTCGTATCATAGAAGAGTCAAACATTTTCATAACTTATTATTAGATTTGAACTGGCAGACACTTTTTCAGTGAAGAGTGCGAACGTTTATACGAGTGGATTCCCCAATCCATCCTCAGTCCAGTGTGCACAAGACTGTCGTATCATATCAGTGACGTCACTTCTATACTTCGGCTGCACTGGGACTCTCTCTCTCTCTCTCTCTCACCGGCTTCAGAGACTTCGAAAATAAACTCTTCCACTAACAGCGAGAGAGAGAGAGAGAGAATTAAGAAAGCCCAATGAATTCACTTCCAATGGTCAAGAATCAAGCGTGTATATGGGGAGGGAGAAAAGGTGTCACCAAATCGTAACCTAACAGACGATGCTGGACAGAAAGCGGCCTTATGGTCGGAGCCAATAAGGGCGAGAATAGCATGAAGCCGGTTAGACAGATTGGTCTTTATGACCTCCTTCAGAATCTGGCCGGGCGAAATCACGGCAGTTGCTGATCTATTTTTAACGCTTATATCTCGTCGACTTCAACTGATGGACGTTGTAAGTATACAACAGAAGAAAGAGAATGGAATCCCGAGTATGACAGTGTATATCATAATATATGAACTCGACTGTACAAGATTTTAGTAGTGCGTAAACCGGACGAACTTTTCAGCCAGTGGAGAGATGACTTTTCGCTTTCAGTACTTATAATAATATCGCCTCCATTGCCAGACGGACGCTAAAGTACACTGCGAGAGAAAGACCACTGAATGATGATTGCAGTGGCATTTATTATTATCATCATATATGAAAGTGGCTGTGCAATCATCTATCAACGCGCAAACATCGGGAAGAAGGAAAGTTGATGAGATGAGCAGACTACAACAAGGAATTTGTTCCCTCGGATGAAGTCCCCGAAAATAGCAGTACTGACCATTCCCGGCCCTCTCTCTCTCTCAGCCTAGGAATACTTCTTGCAAAAAAGTACATTATAAAAGTAAGGACTAACTCGTCGAGGACCTCCCAGGCGAAGATTACTCGTCGAGGCAAGATGGACGGTTAAAACGACTACATAAACTCGGCTGTCACCTGCGTTGTCCGTTTCGTTGCAAAGGATTCAACAATTTGGAAAAAATCGTTATTAATTTCTCGTAATTTATTCACGAATTCGAAATCAAAAGGCTATTTTGTAATTTATTTCGAAATGTATTATAATCTGGTAATTTTAGATATTCCTGATATTTCAAAGCTTTGCGAAATATACATACAGCGCAAATCTATTTCTGTCGTCAACGCTTTCGGAAGCGTTGAGTGTCACTCTGCACAAAAGCTTTGCTTTTTGATGGCTGTTGTTTGTGTCGATTTCTTTTCAGATCCTTGTTAACTCTCTCTCTCTCTCTCTCTCTCTCTCTCTCTCTCTCTCTCTCTCTCTCTCTCTCTCACCAGTGACACCTCCCACAGACCTAATCCCCTGATAAATCCCTCGGGAGATTCCAACCCCAGAAGTGGTCTGTTGGGAAGCCACGGATGTAGATGGCCGTGGCTCAGTAGGTCTATATGTTCTAATGTCTATTAAAAACTCTATATGGTCGCTAGGGTGTGACCAGGTTTAAGGTTAAGTAACCTCTGACCTTTTCTATAAATGCCCTCTGCCCACCACATACCCAGAAACTGAGATTTCACAGCACAGGTCAAAAACGATGCCACGTGTCCTTGTTTTTGTGAAAACAATTACGTTCCCAGTGAAAATGTTTTCAGTCAAATGCGTTTTTTATGTTAGTTTTAAAATCACTGCTTATACTTTAGAATGCTTTCACTAGAGGAGGCTCGTGTGTGTGTGTGTGTGTGTGTGTGTGTGTGTGTGTGTGTGTGTAGAGCGAGAGGGATACAGTAAAATCTTCTAAGCAGATATTTAATGCGGAGACAGTTTCCCTCAGTTTCACTGACAAGATAAATAACAAAACAAAGACTTTATTATATACAGTCGACTGACGGTGACTCTCTCTCTCTTTCTCTCTCAAGAACTTCCTTTTCACACCCTATTCTTTTGCTTTTTAATTAAAAGTCGTTTCCCCTGACGGGGCTGGATCCATAGAAAAGACAACACAGGATAACTCTTATTTCATTCTATCACTGCTCTATTATCAGTGAATATATATATAAATTTATATATATTTATATATATATATATATATATGCGTGTGTGTGTGTGTGTGCGTGTGCAGAGCTTATTAAAAATAATTTACAACATTGTTATTTTTGAGAGAGAGAGGGAGAGATTGCTAACGAGCCAGCAGTTGACATGTAGGCCTAGTCGACAAATGAACTAAGAAATGCCACGTATGAATCCAAAGCTTTCCACCATAGTACTAATGACAGCATATACATATATACACACCAACACACACACACATATATATGTATATGAAATCACTAATAAGAAACATATACATTTTCATATATTTTAAATCAGCGCTTCCAAAAATTTAATTGGTTCCAATTGTGTCCATTTCATTTCCACAACTGGGTTTCAAAAGCCACCTCCTGCTGCTGCCGCTACCAGGAGGAGGAGGAGGAACCTCCAGTATTGTTCGGCTTCAGGAAAAGTCTTCGAAAGGTCTCCCAAATTCTCTTGTGTTCCAGAACCAAGAAGTCGATATTTCACCCTTTGCGCAAATATGGACGCAGCAAGAAAATAACGGACAATAATATTAACAGTAATCATCTCTCTCTCTCTCTCTCTCTCTCTCTCTCTCTCTCTCTCTCTCTCTCTCTCAGAACTTTCCTTCCCTTGTTATTATATTTCTTTCTAGTATGAAGCCGTTTTCCTTTAGAGAGAGAGAGAGGATGGCTCCGTGGATGAAACAACTCGGGGAGATCACTTTGACATTCATATATAGGTGATGATTTGTAAATATACAGTATTTTTTTTTATATATCTAGACTTCGTATCTATAGCAGTTCATTTTAATATGCTCGAATTTCAGCATTTTGACTTCAATGTGTTGACGCCCTGGAATCACTACAGGAATGGCATTCTTTGAGGAATGTTGAGGTAGGCCTAGTCTTTGTCAGTATTTGAGAGAGAGAGAGAGAGAGAGAGATCCAGGGCACGAGAAGAACACCAGACTATTATAGGCCAAACCTTAGGCGTCACACTCTCTGAGGAGACGAAGGGGAAAGTGCTTCTGAAATTAGGAAATGATTTATAAAAATGGCAACTGGTTCAACGACTTGGTAATCAAACGGTTTTCTCAGATGTCTTTATGTTCTCTAATCCTGTCATGAGGGCTTTTCGGTGCTGCAGCCATCTCTGCCGTGTTCCACCTTTTGCTTTTGTGATGTAAGGCTTATTCTCTCTCTCTCTCTCTCTCCCTCCGAAGACAAGGTTTTCACCTGAGTGAATGACGATGCCTTAATCTTCGAGTCTTGTGAAATCCTTCGTTATTTAATCTAATAATTACTTTTATTGTTTTGAGGTATCCCGAGAGAGAGAGAGGGGCGGGGGGTGGGAGTGAGGTCTTGTTTTGTCTAGAGCCCAGAGGAAATGGTGTGCAGAGATCACCTCAGCGTTCGTGTGCAAGTCCTCGACCCAGACTTCAGCTTCATTCAGTATTTGATCGCTGCAATCGCTGTCTGCAGAATTGACGAGACTGAAGTTGCTTCTACTCAACTTGAATATGAAAGCCTCTAATAATAAACGAAGGAAGCCCTTGTGGACCGCAGCTGAGGAGAACGAGTTGCAGCTGATGAAGCAGTGTGAACGGGAGAGGCGGAAACGTCATGGCGGCGTCTGAACGAAGACGGAAGGCGGAAGAGAAAGGACACAACGAACTTTTTTACGTGGCTCAGAACAAGGCAGAGGCTCGACACAAGCGACACCAGCCCCATTCCCCCGCCTTGGAAACAGAGAGAGAGAGAGAGAGAGAGAGAGAGAGAGAGAGAGAGAGAGAGAGAGAGA
Organism: Macrobrachium rosenbergii; assembly: GCA_039081455.1. Classification (NCBI taxonomy): domain Eukaryota; kingdom Metazoa; phylum Arthropoda; class Malacostraca; order Decapoda; family Palaemonidae; genus Macrobrachium; species Macrobrachium rosenbergii. Next base: position 44,800,225 of record JANJGK010000020.1, on the reverse strand, counting down.
GAGGGTGGTGGGGGTGTGGAGGCATTGTCAACCTGCAGTCTCAATACCTTGCCTGGAGGACACGTGAATATAATGCAGGGGAGGGGAGGGGGGGGAGGGGAGCCATACAGCAATGAAGGGAGAAAGGGAACACGAAAGAAAAAGCTTATGATACGTAGATGAGGGAATGAAGGGCAGATTGTCATTGATATTATTACTATTCCCCAATCAAGAGGCCATTCCTTCTCCTCAGGAGAGATGAAATAATTGACAATATTCCCCACAAAATTCCATCAATCTTCAACCGCAGAATCAAGGAATGAGCCATTTTACAAGACTACAAAGAAAGCTCACACGAATCATTTACTGCTAACATCATAATTTATATGCACAGGAAAAGAGGGAAGGAACGAGGAAGATAAGTGGTGGGAGTATATACTGTGGTGGGTTTGCGACCTTTATTTATCTATTTGTTTATTGGTCATGAAGGCAAGTTTCCATTTAAGGTTCCTAAATTCCAGCGTCTGATATATATATATATATATATATATATATATATATATATATATATATATATATATATATATATATATATATATATAAATATATATATATATATATATATATATATATATGTATATATGTATATAATTTTTTATGGGGGCAAATGGCATAGTAATATAAGCCAAGGAGAGGAAAGTGTTGTCTGCAAATGCATATAATTAGAATGTCGATTTAAAAAGAGTTGCTAAAACTTTTGCCAGTACATGATATAGGTACATTTCAAAGATATAATTCAAGTCCTTCCACCACATGCAATGCAAAATATGAAAAATATGAGGCAAAATTGCCTAAAACATCAGGAACTGAAACCACCTCCACATTCATGATCCAGAGAGAAAGAATGGCGAGGTACAGACGAGGCACTGCCTCTACAGGTTCTCAATCCCAGCAGGACCTCCACACAACTGGGGTTGAAGCAGCGGACGGGGAGAGACGAACTGGTTCCCACCCATTTATGGGATACACAAATGAAAAGGTGGATCGAAGACACTAAATCGTCCTAAATGATCAGTGGAGGTGTGGTCAGGTGAAGCCTGAGGGGCAGACGAGCAGGGCTCTGTAGCAGCAGACAGAAGAATCTCACAAACATCGTGATGTCAAGACAAGAGTCTTCAGGACTGGACGGAAAGTTCAATATCAGAGAGAAAAGAAAAGATCGTGTTTGTGGAGTACCTACAAGATTGTCATTGCAGAAGTGAGGTGCCAATGAGCTTCTAACTAAAACAGCATCTAAGTAACACTAACAAAGACAGACCTACGAGTGAAAAGAGCAGAGCAGACCCACTGGGCGAAACCTACAATGAAGGTCAACAAACGGTAAAGATGAAATGTACTGTGAGATCACAAATATCATCGTCGTGAATATGCAAATCAAGTGCGCCAACGTCATATTTTCAGTACATAAACACAGACGCATGTCTGAGAATTCTTGTGTGTCTGCACAAGCAGGCGACACGACCGTGGGAAACCTTGACAAACCCAGGGGAGGGTCAAACCTTCTGACCTGATTATCTCTTATGAATAAACTTCACCAATCAATCAACCTAAGTGAGTGCCAAGAGGAAGGAAGGCGCCAGAGAGGTAGTACGAAGGAATAATGTTGGGCAAAAACGAGACACGAACTTCTCTCTCAAAATGAGGGAGCCAGGATTCATGCAAAGTATGACGAAGCTTTGATGTTATGTTCATTTTTATTTAACTTTATTTGTAATCTGTTATTTTGTTCATATTTTCTTATTCCTAATATTATCGTTTTTTCTTTTTATTTATTTATCTACTATATTTCTATACTTATCAACTTTTATTTTTAAAAGCGCTGACTTCCATAAACATCTGTGAGAGAGAGAGAGAGTATATATATTATGAAATGTTTCATCCCGTTGTGGTGAGGATGACAGTTACAAGAACCTCCTCATTTCCCTTATGATATGACTGTGTTCACTTCACCCGATTACTGATCAGTTATCTCTCTCTCTCTCTCTCTCTCTCTCTCTCTCTCTCTCTCTCTCTCTCTCTCTCTCTCTCTCTCGGCCCCAGCTGAGACCCAGTAAAGTAGGCTAACAACCAGTTCAGTAACCCACGGCTGAGATCAACCAACGCATGCCAGATTTCGACCGTGACCTTAAAGGCTCTCCTCCCTCGCCCCGGGCCCATTCGCTTGCGAGATGCGCGCCCCACCCCCAACGTCCCCTCGCACGATGAGACCACAGAAATGGGGGAGAGGGAAAGCTCCCCCCTCCCCCCTAGAGTTTACAAGTCGCATCAGTGACACTGCGAGAGTGAACCTCCCGTCATCTCAGAATGGAAATTGATTACAGAATAGCCTTCACGGCTGAGTGGGTAGTGTTGGTCCCTGGCACCAGAAGACCCACATGTCTGTCTTTCAGAGAGAGAGAGAGAGAGAGAGAGAGAGAGAGAGAGAGAGGGATCTCAAGGCCTAGAAATTCTTTCTTGCGTGCGGATGCAGGAACCGCCAAGCGGGGCCTGAGGCTTGACAAAAGAGTGAGGAGGAGGAGGAGGAGGAGGAGGAGGAGGAGGAGGAGGAGGAGGAGGAGGAGGAGGAGGAGGAGGAGGTGAGGGTGAGTGCTGATGCTTCTGATTGGGAAAAAGAGACAATCTCTGAGACTCGCAGCAACAGACCTGAAGAATCTGGTGCAAGCAGCACGAGAGGTGTAGATCCAGCAGCGAAACAGTCCCAGTGAACAGAAAGGAAAGAAGAGAGTTCATGAACGTTCCACCCAGACTCTCGAGAGACACTTCAAGTGGAGCCTGGGACACCGAGTGCCGTCTGTACCTATTTGTCACGAAGCACCAATGAAGGGACTTCAGCCACAAGTCTTACAAACTTGATATTGGTATTCACAAGTTCATTTCGTGATATCCTGCAGTCACATATGTAATAGAGCTCATTGCCATGCATTCGTCCTGAGTAGGAGAGAAGGCTGCGAAGTTGGAGTCAAGAATAAAGCCACAAGGACTGAGGTTAGAGATCAGATCGCCCGTCGGGAGGGGAAGAAGAAGGGGGCGCCCTTTGCGAAGAAGATCGCGTGCCAGGTATCGACAGCAACCGACTCTCCAGAACTTTTGTCTTATCAATGCCTCGATAAACTGTTCTTTTCATTGTCAATTTTGCTTTTCATTTATCTTTCACGAGTGCCTGTCCCTGCTAATGTATATACTGCTTGAATACTGACTGGTTCATGCATCACGTAAACGTCAAACCATAAATAGAAAAATAATGGAAAGCAAATGCGTTCAATAATCAACTCTCAAAATATTGGCAGATTAACGGAAAAAATAGATTTCCTTATCGACAGAAGCGAGGCCAGTTCTCCCCAAGGCCCTGGATAAGAGTCTACATAGGTTGGTATGATTACTGAATCTGAAAGATGTTGGAAATGAAGCGAAATAGTTCCCGGATTGCATAACAATAAAAGATAAGGAAACAGAAGGAATATTTTGGGGAGAAAATCTGATCACCGAGAGAGAAGACTGGCTTCTTGGAGAACCACTCATTGCTGCTTCCAGCAAGGAATAATCCGAATTCTAAAGAGGACCTCAGGTACCGCAGCTGTTCAGAGGACCTCTGAGGCCTCCCAAGTAACAGCAGAATTGAAACACAGGACGTATTTCTGTAAGAGAGGAAAGACAAGCTTCCTGTTGCTGAGTTCCTTCGGAAATGACGAAGAGGAAAGGCCAATCACATTCGGCTGTCATGAATAAAATGTCAACAAACCACAAGTGGACTTTACGGTAATGATGCTTCATTCCTCTTGGCATCCAGTAGGAGGGCGGGGGGATTCAGATCCCGGAGAAGGCAGGAAGGACCAAGCGCCAAATACAAAGGGTCATGAAAATACACCAAATGATTCTCAAGGTTTTTTTAAACCATCTGCAAAAATGAGTAGTAGATGGGTGGGGGGTTTGTGGGGGGGAAGAATGGTCGCCAAGAGGCGTAGCTGAAATGTCTCTTGGGCGTCTAATGATTGATAGTCCCACCAGACAGTCAGGGAGAATGGACGGTGCAAATTCAATCCTTCTCTTCAGGAATCAAAGTATTTGTAATATTTCATTATTAGTATCGCCCTCGGGCTAAGATGAAAAAGAAAATCAGAATAATTTGTGCATAAGCATCGCTCTTCCGTTCATGAATTGCCTGTGAAGTGTGGCTCTTATTGTTCTACACCAACCTTTTGCTTTACTGCAAAAGGTTGTGTCCAAATTATGACTGAATTCCCATGAAATTGATGACATCTGTTTCCGCTCTCTTCTCTTCTCCCATTCCAAGCTTTGAACTTCGATCGATCATTCTAATCATAAAAACCCATTATTCTACCCTCGACATCTCCAACACCTTCATCACTATCATCATCATCACCATCATCATCATCATTGTCACTCTCACCACATGCAGGCCCTTCAACGCCACAAGCCTTCCTCACCACATGCAGGCCCTTCAACGCCACAAGCCTTCCTCTCTCTCTCTCTCTCTCTCTCCTCTCTCTCTCTCTCTCTCTCTCTCTCTCTCTCTCTCTCTCTCTCTCTCCCGATGCTGAATTTATATACACTTCTATTCCTTCCTTCTTTAACTGACTTTCCGCACGGACTTGTCCAAGCAACCTTTGAAGTCGTTTCCCCGATCCTCACCAAATGCTTTAGTTCCCCTGCAAGCCATGTAAAGAGAATGACATCGTTTCAAATCAAATGCTGTCCTCTTCTCGTTAACTCATCTTTCGGGAAGACAATAATGAATCTCAACTTCTGTAAGTGATTCGTTCTCAAAGTGACACCAGTTAATCTTTAATATCCCTTGGAAGGAGGGAAAAAGGGCTCCATCTCTCCATGCTCCCTCCCCGGGCCACATTCAGCTCATTTACTTTGGGCGGTGGTCTGATCAGTCTTGCAAGAATATAATCTCCTCTTGTCCTCCCTGAGCTCTTTTCTCTCTCTCTCTCTCTCTCTCTCTCTCTCTTTCTTCCCACCTGCCACTCTTAATGCTTAACATTTCACCAGATGCTGCAACATATCTTTTTCTACTTATAATCTCGCAGCGTCCAAAATATGATTACAAGATTCTCTCTCTCTCTCTCTCTCTCTCTCTCAGTCAGTCTTCCAGAACACCAGTTCATACAGTCCCCAAGGTATCTCTTTTTCTACACTCTCCTCACAACGTGGCTGATTCATACATTGACACGTCCGATCCCTCCACCAATTGGGTCACTTTCATCTCTCTTACATCTCTGTAAGGTCTGTAAGCCTAGGGAAGCAGCCATTATTCCCACACCAACACAACGAGAAACATGAAGAAGAAAAACGCTCTAGTTTCCTAACCAATGGGGGCGGCGTTAGGGGTAGGGTGTATGGGACGTGGTGGGGGGGAGGTGATGGGGGGCGAAGAGACGCAGAAAGAATAACCAGATTCGCGGAAATGAACTCCTCCCTCCAATCAACACAGCCCCCCGCCCCCCCCCCCCCCCGCGGATTCCGATTCAGTCTCAGCAGTGATGAATTGAGGGCAGGGTTTCATACCGGTCTTGTTCCAGGATCCTGAAATGTTCCTTGGGTTGTTAGCAATGTGCTTGCGCGTGAGAGAAAGAGAGAGAGAGAGAGAATACTTGCTGCTGGGACCCAGAGCATTATAATTAAGGCTAGGATAATTATGCACTAAAAAATCACGAAATATGCATTCAAATATGCAGCAAAAAACTGGAAAATATGCAGCTAAATATGCACTAAAAATAGCACCCGAATGTGCGGGGGAAAAAAATTAACAGAAACCAGTTTTATGAGTAACCTAAACATGAAAACAACATAACATAACAACAACATAAAAATAAGTGGTGACAAATGTTCTCAAACATTACAAATTGTGGTTACATTTAATGACATGGTGGCGTAAATGCTCAAAGGTAAAACTGCGTCTATTATCCGCCAGCATAGCTTTGTATTCAGAGAATACCCGCTTTACATCACACGAGACGATTGGTGCACGTTTCAATGATAGAATGTCCGACATATTGAGCGGTTCTAGTGTCTCGTCAATTTTACCATCCCCAGAAAGTATCTAGAAAGTTTTTAGCATAATGCACTGCAGCGTCGATCCAACTTCCCCATCTTGTGACCACAGGTGGAGGAGGAAGCGGTGTGTTTGGAGCAATTTCTGAAAGCCTCGCAGTTCGAGATGGCGCTTTCAGAAAGATTTTTTTGACGTTGGCTATTAGTCGATTAACATCCGGGTGGTTCGACCTAACCAATTCTGCCACACGATGCAAACCATGGGCCAAGCAGGTCACGTGGATCATTTTCGGATACAAAACTTGACTTGCAGTCCACTAATGGCTTTACACATGTAAGGTGCAGCATCGGCGCATGCCAAAAGAACATTTTCGTACAATAACGTCGTCGGCCGCAGCAATTGCAGAGAATCATTGAAGAAAGCAGCAACAGTTGAGTGATTCACTTTATCTGGTACACCGACATTCACTAAGTAGCATTTAGCCCTTTCTGCTTCATCTCCCAACACACCAAACACAAAATTCACAACGGAGCACCGTTGCTCAACATCAGTGGTCTCATCGAGCGACACCCTTATTTTCTTTTCACAAGCCTTGCTCCTCCTAATAATTTCAAGGGTGTCGTTGAACAATTGAGAAACGTAGTTCTTACGTAAGGTAGATTCGTCTGGCACTATTTTTCCAGTACAGTATACTGTTGTAGGAATGACTCAAGACATGCATTATTCAGTTTATGTAAAGGAATATCAGCTGAAATAAATGCCTTGCACAAATCTGCGTTGAACTGGGAATGACTAGGCCCTGGTTTACATATGTCTACTACTGTAGTAGTTGCTGCTCCTTATGCGCACTGCCACACTTTCAAGCTTCGAGTCGGATGTGCTGTGCCGTTTGGAATGCATCATATTCCTTAACATATGCGTGAAGTACTTCATTTTGGCTTCTTGCGACTTTTGGCATTTTCAGGACCAGTGGCAGAGACAGCACCACGGACCTTTCTTGACTGTCGGTCGTGGCGTGAGAGAGACTGCCTTGTTGCCACGTCGTACAGTGTTGCCAGATGAATATTTTTCCAAAATATGCATTGATATACGGGTATCTAAGAAATATGCACTTATTATCGAAATCACTTAAAATATGCATTTGCATATGAAAATATGCAAATGCATAACTATCCTAGCCCTAATTATAATCTTCATAATTGATCTTCGCAAGACACACAGACACTAAGTCTTGTGTGGGTCATTTCTTGCATTAAACGACTTCAAACCCAATTATTAAAACAGCAGTCAGCATAAAAATATACTTACTGTCGAATATATTGCTGCTCAACATAAACATTAAGATCACTCTAAAAACTCTCATTTTTATGGTGGGGGGGCGTGGAGGTAATTTCTTTTTCGCATCGAAGTGTCTCCTCTCTTGGGTCATCAGTGAACACCGCAATGACGAGAATTATGAACTCAGTCTGTCAGTCTTTGAGAGCAGACATGACGCAGCAACGCCAGGGAAACAGAATAAGTTTTCCCAAAAATCCCGAAAATGAGTTTTCCTCTGTTGGAAGGACACAGGATCCTCAGGAAGACTTCTTCTGCCCTTGACAGTCAGTCATCTCCTTAGATTTTTATGTCTTTTTTCTCTGGTCACCACTCTACAATTTATCGTCCTAAATAACCATGAGATTGGAATTCCAGTTTGCAACAACAATAACAATAATAATAATAATAATAATAATAATAATAATAATTAATAAGCAAACCTCTACTTTATTTAGTCTATAAATACCAAGCAAAATTTGTCCCAAACATCTGACAGAAAAACGCGGCTGAAAACACAGCATTCACCTGTGGTTTAGATTCCTGTACAAAACCTGACATACAGTGACTACTTGTTCAGTGTCAACAAAATTCATTCATCACTGAATGTACTATAGCCTATGCCTCAAAAGGTATTTTGCTCCTGACCAAAACAAAAACAAAAAATTCTTCATGGGAATAGCAAGCAATTGAAAACTGCCAATCATTCCTGCAGTAGAGCAACGGCGAGCGCACTCTAAAACTTATTCCCTCATTCAGCTGGTAAATTGATATTGATAACCAGGTCCCACTGAAAATATTATAATAGAAGATATTACACAGAGGTTTCAAAGTGCCCCCTGAAGAAGAAGACAAGGAACATTTTCCCAGTGATGGAAACATCCTCCATAAACGCCAGTTTGAGAGAGAGAGAGAGAGTGAGAGAGAGAGAGAGAGAGAGAGAGAGAGAGAGAGAGAGAGAGAGAGAGAGAGAGAGAGAGAGAGAGAGATGGGTAAATTTGTGTGTGAATATTATCAAGAACTGCTTGGCGAAACAGAGCCTCAAAGTAAACAAAAGCGACCCAGTCCTGTGTTGGGCAGCCCGTAGTCATGCCGAATAAACAGAGGTTGATTATGTCGAGGCAGAAAGCGTCTATCACTGGGGGAAGGGAGGGACATGCTATGCTATGCTATCCTATGCGACGCTTTTCAAAACCCGGGTCAAAAGCGAATGAAAATCGAGTTGGACAACGCGATAAAATCGTTGTGCATGACGCCACGATCTTACATTTTCTTTCCACGAAGCTCATTCTATGTCAAGTGTGCTTATGTACTAATTCAAAAAGGTCATTAGATTCCGAGGTATTTGCAAAATGAAAAGGGAATATCAATATTTTTCTCCAGTTCCCCCAAATATGTTTTATCATGTTTTTATGGTATGAATTCCCCCAAAACTATTTGTTGGGATGGTCTGCAATGTTGCCTGATATTTAAAAGATTTGCCCCAAACCCTCCACCAATTTATCTTTGCTTTTTTCATAGAAAGTTCAGAAACTTTTTCCAAAGATATTGTCACAGTGTTAATATAGATAAATAAGCATGAGTAAAGATGGAATCAAGTGTGGATGATGATGATAATCCCGACAATCCTGAGAGTAATGATTAATGAAGGCGGTATATAATGGTGTAGATGCAAAGTGTTCCCAAAGATTCCCCAAAATTAATATTTTAACACATAGCTAACAACACTAATCAACACAGAGTACGATAATAATAATCCCAACAGACTAGTGAATAATGACTAATGAAGATTACAGGTGAATAGTGCATAATATTATTCATGGATGGAAAGGCATTAATGCATAATAAAAAAAGAAGGTTTTACTCACCAAATCTGGCGAAGTTGCCTGAGTCCCTAGACAGGCCGAGGTCACCAGCAAGTGTTGGAAGCCACCGACAGATATTTTTCCATTCTGTGCCCCTCGTTCTTGCTCCAGGTGAGGGACTAATTGATTGATTTGTGGCTATTCAAACTGGCGTCACAACATCCAGGTAGGTGAGAGAGACACATCTGTTGCAGCCTCTTATCAACAAGAGCTCTGGTGAGCCACCCACCAGAGCAGGCATTCCTCTAATTCACATTCACATAATGGCGAATGAAAATCTTGTTGTAGTATTTTAACTTTACCTTGGTGACATCAGGAGCTCTCCTCTTGACCCCCGCCCATCAAGGCGCTGCCTTCTTCAGCAACGACACTGTCACCGAGAGTGACACAAGAGGCTCACAATCATCACCATCACTGAACGAGAAACACCATCCAAGAGAACCTGACCGCCACAGAAGACACCGTCTCACACACACACGCATATTTAACTTTTTTATTTTTTCACACTATCCGGGGACGCCCCACCCTCCACCCACAAACACACACCTCCACAGAATGTACGTCGCCCACAATCAATTGTGGGGCAATACCATCGCATCGAGCGAGGAACGACGACTGATTAATGCGACCGGAACCGAGCCACTGACAATGAATCAGTCACTGGACTGGATCCGATGGATCGGGCCGATCGGCAGCCACCTGCGCTCAGGTAGACGACACTCACAGCGCATGCGCACTACAACTCGCACACTCGGCGAGCCTGCCTCTCTGAAGTTGGCGGGAAACTTGCTCTCTCTCTCTCTCTCTCTCTCTCTCTCTCTCTCTCTCTCCTCTCTCTCTCTCTCTCTCTCTCTCGTTCTCGCTAGTGTTATAATCAAAAGCGCTTGCTCTGCCGACCTTATAAATCAATTATTATATTATTTTTCACTCTAATAAACATTGAAAGTAACTAACTTGTTACATAAAAAACTGGCAAAAAATAAATAGAACCTTTTTTCTCCATTTTTATTTGTTATTGAATAATAATAATAATAAAGAAATAGTGTTCCTAGTTATAACTCAAGTCCTCTGCTTCCCTCATCAGTAACTAAAGAAGGCTGATTTAGTAATAAGTAATAATGATCATCATAAATAATAATGTCCTTTGTAACATACAAGTTCTGCTAAATCATTTCCCAAGCAGCGCAGTCAATTATATTTATCAATACGAATAACAGACATGATTTTTTCAAGTCGATAAAGCTGCTTCTATTGAAAGGTTTGTTCCTGAATTCTAATGCAAATCATTTACCAATGACTGAATTAAGTTTGTATGTATACAGTATATATATATATAATATATATATATATATATATATATATATATATATATATATATATATATATATATATATATATATATATATATATATATATATATATATATATATATATATATATGCCATTAAGAGCAAAGGAAGTATCCGCTACGTTAAGTCTAATTCACTGTGAAAAGACACTAACGGGTAAAGTAAAAACATATTTATCTAGTTGTTCACATTTCAACAAATCTGGAACACCATCAACAGGTGCAGCAGAAGCGAACAAGCAGGTGACGACGTCGAGACTGACCATAATTTCATCGTCGGTAAGTTTCCAGTTTTGCAGTTCATGAAGAAAATCGACCTCATGAATGAATGAATGAATGACGTGTGACTTGGAAATTGTGCCAACTAACGTCTGTGGCAGTGAGGAGACAAGGAAGGAAGGAAGGAAGGAAGGAAGGGAGGAATCCAGACGAAGTGCACATGCAGACGACAGAGAGGTCTCACAGGACATGCGGTATAGACAAAGGGGTTGATGGGTCTCCTTGCAGAGACACTGTATACCGCACAAATAGGGAAGAGTTGCGTTGTGTGAACGACACCTGCCAATCATTTCCTGATCTTTGCCAAAGATGACTTTCATTTGTCTGTGAAATTCACTGTTCATTCTCTCTGGTGGGTTAGATAACAAAGGTTCATATTAACTGGCATCGCTTAACCAATCAGTCATCGCAGCTAAATGCATTTCTCGATCATGAGTGACGATAACTCACTCGCTCTGTCGGTTTTGGTGGTATGCAGATTGTCATCATCTCTGGGAGATCTGAGAGTCGCTGTTGCATTGAGTCTCTTGGGAAAATCATTGACATTTGATGTGTGCCCTTAAATTTTTTAATGCCTTTAGCCAAGCTCAATACATGATTTTCAGTGGAATTACATTCCACTCATTGTTCATTCTGCACAAAACAGCTTTGCAATGTCGGGATTCTTTGTAGAGCAATTCAACTTTACACCCAAACTCCCCATTTCCTGATAGGTGTGGGAATGCAAGGATGCAGGAACTGGGTTCTCTCTCTCTCTCTCTCTCTCTCTCTCTCTCTCTCTCTCTCTCTCTCTCTCTCTCTCTCTCTCTCTCTCTCTCTTCCCATGCTGGAAGGGTGATTGATGAGTTGAGTGATTCCAGTTTTCTCTTGTGCTTGGACTGCATTCCCACTCTTGCTCCTCTGAGACGATTCCATTCCCAGTCGAGGAGGCGACGCGTGTCTCTGCAGATGTCAGTTCTGGGACTCTGGACATTTTCGAAGAGTTGCTTTGTCGGTTCTCTTCTCTGGCATTGCTTGCGTGGTGGGAGTTCTGGATGGGGCTTTCTGAGTCACCCCATTCATAATTATTATTAGTCAAGGCTCTCGGGCTGCTTTGGGGCATCCAGGAATCTGGCACCACACACTCTCGCTCTTTCGCTCTCTCTCTCTCTCTCTCTCTCTCTCTCTCTCTCTTTGAGGAACTTCTTCTTCTGCAACTTTGCTTTATGAGTGCTCTCATATATATATATATATATATATATATATATATATATATATATATATATATATATATATATATCAGAGGTTTCTCCTTCTTCTTCTTCTCCTGCAGGTGCGGAATCCTGACGGAGGTGGCTCCAGTGTCCTCACAGACAGCCTGCAGGGAGTGAAGGAAGGGACGGTGTTCTGAGAGAGAGAGAGAGAGAGAGAGAGAGATAACACCCACACAAACAACTTTTATCACATGCTGAATTCAAAGGCAAAATTAACCTGCCACTCCAGAGGAAAGCCTTACAACAAGAGTGAGTTGGGGGGCCAACCCTTCACCCCCGTCCCCCATCCCTCCGCCATCTGGAGGCAGAGCTTCGTCAGGAAGACTCATTGGCAGAGAGGGAGGAGGCGGAGACTCAGTCCCTCCGAGGGCGGAAGGGGGAGGGTCAGTGAGGATGTGACGCCCTTGGGGGAGGAGAGAGAACCACTGCACAGGAGTAGGAGGAAGGGCAGCGGCAGGAGGGAGACCTCCCCAGGAGCAGGAAGAGGAGGAGGGAATCGGGCGGACAAGATGGCGGCTGGGTGAAGGTGGGGAGAGAGAGAGAGAGAGAGAGAGAGAGAGAGAGAGAGAGAGAGAGAGAGAGAGAGAGAAATGCCTCTTATAAAGTTATATCTTAGGCATGATACACACACACACACACACACACACACACACACACACATATATATATATATATATATATATATATATATATATATATATATATATATATATATATATATATATATATATATATATATATATATATATATATATATATATATATATATATATATATATATAAACAATTCAGTATGAGAAAGTTGACAAGACCCTTCCGAAGCCTTTCTCTCTTCGAGAGAGAGAGAGAGAGAGATTTGATGTCACTCAGTTTGGGAAGCGGTGTCATCAAACGGAATGAAACCCCGCTACAAGGAACACTCACCGACTCTCCATTTCAAATACATTGGCAGGAGTTTTCTTCATTTCCCTTCATTCAATTTAACTGAGAGAAAATCATGATGACTATTATATCACCTCCACAAAGCGACCGCCTCGCCTTCACTGCGATTTCTGAGACTCTGGAGATGGAGAGAGGCTGTCTGCGTGAATGTACGTATGTATGTATGTATGTATGTATGTATGTATGTATGCGTGTGTGGCTTCGACTTGAATATTATATATAATTTCTGGCCAACAGTTCAATGCAGCTGAATGCAAACAGAGTCCTTCAAGGAAGACTTTTAAGTTTACTAAATAATGCTGCAGGAATATTATGAAGACGCATACATGTAAATATAACCCCATCCATGCTCCAAAAGTAGGAGAATTAAAAACAAAAGACTGCCTATGGAGAGTCATGTGAATTTTCCATTCAGAACCATTCAGCCTCACTTTATGAATGAAAATGCAAACAGCAAAGCTGCATCTAAGCTCAGAGAGAGAGAGAGAGAGAGTTTTGTCCCTCCTGAGGAAATCAACTGATAAAAGAAGAAGAAGAAGAAGAAGAATCACAGAGGCCTGTAATAACTTACCTGCCCGCCATGACCTCTCTTTCTCTCTCTCTCTGACGCTCACTAGCGTTCGCTGGCGCTCGCAAGACTGACGCTCACTGACGCTTGTTGAACTGACGCTCGCAAGATTGACGCTTCCTGACGCTCGTTGGACTGACGCTCGCAAGAATGACGCCCACAAGACTGACGCTCGTTGGTCTGACGCTCACTAACGCTCGTTGGACTGACACTCGCAAGACTGACGATCACTGACGCTCGCTGGACTGACGCTCACTGACGCTCGTTGGACTGACTCTCGCAAGAATGATGCTCACTGGCACTCGTTGGATTGACTCATGCAAGACTGGCGCTCACTGATGCTCGTAAGACTGACGTTGGTTGGACTGACGTTCGCAAGGATGACGCTCGTTGGACTGACGCTCGTTCGAATAATGCTTGGTAGACTGATGCTCGCAAGACTGACACTCACTTATGCTGGTTAGACTGATTCTCATTAGACTGACACTTGTTAGACTAAATGACACTTGTTAGATTGACTCTCGTTAGAATGACACTTGTTAGACTGCCTTTATTTAGACTGATGCTCATCAGACTGACTCTCATTAGACTGACACTGGTTGAACTGACACTTGTTAGACTGACTCTCATTAGACTGATGCTCATTAGACTGACACTTGTTAGACTGACTCTCATTAGACTGACACTTGTTAGACGTGCTCTCATGAAACTGACACTTGTTAGATGGACTCTCATTAGACTGATGCTCATCAGGCTGACACTAGTTAGACTGACTCTCATTAGACTACTCTCGTTAGACTGGCACTTGTTAGACTGATTCTCATTAGACTGACGCTTGTCAGACCGACTCTCATTAGATTGACTTGTTAGACTGGCTCTCATTAGACTGGCACTTGCTAGACAGACTCTCATTAGACTGACTCTTGTTAAACTGACTCATTAGACTAATGCTCACAGACACTCGTTAGACTGACGAATGCAAGGCTGACACTTGTTAGGCTGACATTCACTCACACTTCAACTCTCCCTCAGTTGCCTTATTATTATTATTATTATTATTATTATTATTATTATTATTATATTATTATTATTATTATTATTATTATTATTATTATTAAAAGCGTTTGTAATGACGTCATGATTATCACGTGAGAAAAAAAAGCATATTTTTCCTCACTTTCCTTTTCTCCTCACCTGATGACGTCATCAGAGAATCTGAGGAGGTCCTTCCGCTGAGAAAGGCACCCTAAAGGGGTGGTTCCCACATGGTGCCTTGGGTTGCCCCGCCCTGGTGGTTCAGGCCCTCCCCAGGCCCGCTTCCCAAGCCTGGCAGGAAACCTGCCTACCTCCAGGGAAGCAGCCTCTGAGGAGGATCTTCCCCACTCAAGGCTGCCTTCAAGGGAAGGCTTCCCTAGGGCGCCTTGGGACCATTCACCCCTGTGGTTCAGGCCCTCTCCCAGGCCCGCTTCCCTAGCCTGGCAGGAAACCTGCCTACCTCCAGGGAAGCAGCCTCTGAGGAGGATCTTCCCCACTCAAGGCTGCCTTCAAGGGAAGGCTTCCCTAGGGCGCCTTGGGGCCATTCACCCCTGTGGTTCAGGCCCTCCCCCAGGCCCGCTTCCCCAGCCTGGCAGGAAACCTGCCTACCTTCAGGGAATCAGCCTCTGAGGAGGATCTTCCCCACTCAAGGCTGCCATCAAGGGAAGGCTTCCCTAGGGTGCCTTGGGGCCATTCACCCCTGTGGTTCAGGCCCTCCCCCAGGCCTGCTTCCCAAGCCTGGCAGGAAACCTGCCTACCTCCAGGGAAGCAGCCTCTGAGGAGGATCTTCCCCACTCAAGGCTGCCTTCAAGGGAAGGCTTCCCTAGGGTGCCTTGGGGCCATTCACCCCTGTGGTTCAGGCCCTCCCCCAGGCCCGCTTCCCCAGCCTGGCAGGAAACCTGCCTACCTTCAGGGAAGCAGCCTCTGAGGAGGATCTTCCCCACTCAAGGCTGCCTTCAAGGGAAGGCTTCCCTAGGGTGCCTTGGGGCCATTCACCCCTGTGGTTCAGGCCCTCCCCCAGGCCTGCTTCCCAAGCCTGGCAGGAAACCTGCCTACCTCCAGGGAAGCAGCCTCTGAGGAGGATCTTCCCCACTCAAGGCTGCCTTCAAGGGAAGGCTTCCCTAGGGTGCCTTGGGGCCATTCACCCCTGTGGTTCAGGCCCTCTCCCAGGCCCGCTTCCCCAGCCTGGCAGGAAACCTGCCTACCTCCAGGGAAGCAGCCTCTGAGGAGGATCTTCCCCACTCAAGGCTGCCTTCAAGGGAAGGCTTCCCTAGGTCGCCTTTGGGCCACTCACCCTTGTGGTTCAGGCCCTCCCCAGGCCCGCTTCCCCAGCATGGCAGGAAACCTGCCTACCTCCAGGGAAGCAGCCTCTGAGTAGGATCTTCCCCACTCAAGGCTGCCTTCAAGGGAAGGCTTCCCTAGGGCGCCTTGGGGCCATTCACCCTTGTGGTTCAGGCCCTCCCCAGGCCTGCTTCCCCAGCCTGGCAGGAAACCTGCCTACCTCCAGGGAAGCAGCCTCTGAGGAGGATCTTCCCCACTCAAGGCTGCCTTCAAGGGAAGGCTTCCCTAGGTCGCCTTGGGGCCACTCACCCTTGTGGTTCAGGCCCTCCCCAGGCCCGCTTCCCCAGCCTGGCAGGAAACCTGCCTACCTCCAGGGAAGCAGCCTCTGAGGAGGATCTTCCCCACTCAAGGCTGCCTTCAAGGGAAGGCTTCCTTAGGGCACCTTGGAGCCCCTCAGCCTTGTGGTTCAGGCCCTCCTCAGGCCCGCTTCCCCAGCCTAGCAGGAAACCTGCCTACCTCCAGGGAAGCAGCCTCTGAGGAGGAACTTCCCCAGTCAAGGGTGCCTTCAAGGGAAGGCATCCTTCGGGCGCCTTCGGGCCCCTCTGCCTTGTGGTTCAGACCCTCCTTATCCCTACTTTTCTAATATGACACCAAACCTCCGAAGGCTTCAAGGAGACTCGAAGGATTTCGGAGCTTGCTTCTGGAGACTCTGAAGTTGGAGTTCCACTGAGCTCTAGCGCTGGGGGCATCCGCGAATGGCTCTTCTTCTCTCTCGCCCTTCCAGGAGCTGAGACCGAAGGATTCTGAAGCACTTTCAAGGAAGACTCCGAAGGTTTTAGGCCATTTCAGCATCGCTGCAACCACTCTTTTGCTTTCCTTTCCTGATGTACATGGCGTTTCTCTCGTGCCTCCAGGAACTGGAGACTGACTGAAGGAAGGATTCCAAGACGGCGAAAAGTCCTCTTGATTCCTACGAGACTTCACAGATCTGTTGATCCAAATGGTAATTCTGGCATTACGAATCTCCTCTCTGTCTCTCTCTGTCTGTCTCTCGCTCCCTCTCTCTGTCTCTCTCTGCTTTCTTCTCGTGAAAGTCCTCGAAAGTCTCTATTCCAGGGTCCTCCTCTCATCCTGATACCTTTCCGAGTGCAGAACTTAGTTCCAAACGTGACAGTATTAAAAGCATTCCCGCTTTATAATTCGCCTAATGCTGCAACGTCGACTCCAAACTGCTCCTCCGCCTTGTAGTCCACATTTTCATAAGCATAAAATTGTTCACTGAATTCATCTGTATAAATCTTCCCCTTTTTGTTGATCAGATTTTGTTTCCGGAGACTAAAATTTGCATTTTTCTGAGCCATAGCAGCATTGGGCGCATGCGCCAATGATTTCTCTCTCTTGTCCTTCGAGGAGCTGGAAAATTTTTGAAACTTTTAGATCATTCCAGCATCGCCTCTGTGGTCAAATATGATCAAATTTTCATTTGTTGTAGAACGAAAACAAACAGCAGTTTTAATGACATTTTCCTAAATCATTATTGCCCCAGCAGGTTGAATAAATTTAAAAAACAAAGCACGTGATTGTATATCATCAAGAGGAAGGAATAATCATAAAATATTGATAAATGTGAAATATTTCTTCTTTCAAATGAACTCCTCAACATTCCTTGGAAGCTTCAGCTTCAAGTCAATGGCCCCTTTAGTGGGCTTCTTGTTCCATATGAATAGGGTTCTTCTTTATCTTCTGAATAATAATAATAATAATAATAATAATAATAATAATAATAATAATAATAATAATAATAATAATAATAATAATACCGTTATGTAGTATTACTTAATATATGGGGAGAGGTCTCTCAGACTTCCTCCTATTGAAGGTGTCTATATCAGGTGTTAACTGTTTATAGATCACTTTCAATAGAGATGACTCACTTTCTGTGGCCGTGCTTCTTGATTTGGGAGGCATCCCAGACGTGGTCACTTCACTACAAAATGTGGTCGGTGGATCTGTGTCTCTTCTGAAAAGTCACCCACAGGAAGGGGGTGCCCCCCCCCCCTCTCTCTCTCTCTCTCTCTCTCTCTCTCTCTCTCTCTCTCTCTCTCTCTCTCTCTATCAAAATTTCTTACATTTTTTCTGATATTTGTAAGAAGGAATTCTGGCTCTTTGCCTTGTTGCAATTAATATTATTATTATTATATTATTCACATGTGTTCGTCATTATTTTTCCATGATATCATTTAACATATGGATTCACCGACACAAATAATGTTTCTTGCTGTTCGATAAAAAGTCAGAGATCAATAGAGAAATAGGTAGAAAATGTAATGAGTGTTTCACGAATGGCTACTTCTCTCTCTCTCTCTCTCTCTCTCTCTCTCTCTCTCTCTCTCTCTCTCTCTCTCTCTCTCTCTCTCTCTCTCTATCTCTCGCTCTCTCTCTCTCTCTCTCTCTCTCTCTTTGGTCCTCAGTTCACATATACAGTAAATACCCCATTGACATAGTATCATTTGACCTTGCTATTTTGACGCATATAAATTGTTCCTTATGTTAACACCCTGAGTGAAGTGAAATGATTTAATGATTGCAGGTCTTTTTCACAACCTTATTTTGTACGTTAATCAAATGGGTACAAATATAGCAATTGCTTATAGTCTTGATTCAGTTTTATATAAAGGAAACTAAACTGTGTAGGTCATGTGATTATTGGGAGTTAATAATGTGTTCAAAGGCTAAATATTTCGTTTCATTTTGAGTTCATTTTCATTCCTCTAATTTTAAGAAGCGACCAGTGGGAATCTTCCTTTCATTATATCTAGAAATTGTATCAAAATAATGGATGAAATCGGATTTCAGTTTCGTCTTCAAGTTTCCTTATATTCTAAGGCGGCCACGTGGTCCCCATGCGGTCCTTTCTCTACCCAAAAAAATGTACAGCAATTTTAACTATAAGCAAGTCGTTATCGCCACCTACTGGCCTCTGAAGAAATCAGCGCGGGTGGACAACTGCATCTTCCAAGATGGGCGTGAAATCTACCTAATTATTTTTATGAGAAGCTTTCCCCCTCATTATATAAGATGATAATTGTGTTGAGATGACAAAATACAGCTTCAACTGGGAATAAATCATTCATAGAAAGAAAAATGGCACGAGAATCATAGACGACATGAAGAAGAAGAAGATCCAGGCACGCCAACATGGTAAGATTTAACGCCGAATTTTGGACAAGAACATCACAGTTCTCAGCATGGCCCCTAGATGCTATAACCCCTTTCATTCCTTTTACTGTACCTCCTTTCATATTCTCTCCCTTCCATCTTGCTATCCACCCTTTCTTAACAATCGATTCATAGTGCTTCAACTGCTTTGAGGTTTTCCTCCTGTTACACCTTTCAACCCTTTTACTCTCAATGTCCGTTTTAATGCTGAATGACCTCACTGGCCCCAGTGCTTGGCCTTTGGCCTAAATTTTATATTCAATTGAAAATAATTATAACTCAACATTAATTTCCTCCTGAAATAATTCATTGATATTATTGACGGCAAACTTTCTTTTTCTTCTCCATAACTACCAAGAATTATGTGGAGGATTAAAGCATAATTGCATTGACATTGAGGCGTAATAGTATGAATCAGCAATGTTCTGCAACTGCAATGTATATTCGTCTTTGGAGGTCCAATAAGCTGCGTTTTATCCAATTCGAAAGGAGAATCAATCAGACTCACGAACAAATCCTTAGGCTGTAGCTTTGGTTTCTGACGAATCTTGGTCAGATTGCAATGTTGTTGAATTGCAAGGAAACTGCGATACATTGCAGTTTCGTTGGCATATTAATTATCCACTCTTGCCAATGTTGCCTGGCTTGCAACATCTCTGTATTGCAAGGGCATTGAAACTTATTGGAATTTCTCATGCATTTTCTTGATCAGAATGTCAACATTTTGCATTTTATCCAGTTTGAAGGAAAAGTATGTCAAGAGAAAAAATCCCAAAGCTATAGCCTGGCTATGCTGGCGAAATTTGCCTTGATTGAAACATTCTAATTGCAAGGAAGTTGCAATATATTGCAACTTCCTGTGCATAATGGATGTTTGCAGGACAGTACTTTGCATTTTATCAACTCTGAAGGAGAAGTCGTTCTGGTCCCCCAAAAACTCCGGAGGCTATAGCTTTGGTGTTTTGATAAAATATACCGGCTTGCAACATTGCAATAATGCAAGCAAGCTGGAATATACTGCAAAATTTTACTGCACTTTTGGCATAACAGACCGATCATCGCTTTGCCTGTCTTTAGTCTGAAGCAAAGGCTGGATCGTTCCCCAAAAACACCCTCATTGTCTTGCTAGTTTTAGTGTTGTGAGTTTCTTTGCAACCTTCCCGTATTGCAAGCAAATTGCCATGTATTGTGATTTCGAACGCATATTTGTCAGTTCGAAGCTTCAGAAGTTGGTTTTGAACTCCCAAAATCCAATGGACTTCATTTTATGCAATTCCAGGTAAAATTTGTTTGTTCCGGTAAAAAAACACAAGGCTGTAGACCTGTTATTTTCATTAACTTAGCCTTGCTTGCAACATTGCAGTATTACAAACTCATTTTAATAAAAGCGAATTATGCATGCATGCAAGCTATTTAAGGCCCAGTGGACTGCATTTTATCCTATTTCAAAGCAAAGCTGGTGTGCTCCCAGATAAGAATCCTGGAACTATAATCCCAGCCATGATGACGAATTCTTCCTTGCTTTCAACTTTGTCGTGTTACAAACAAATGTCAAAATATTGTAACTTTTCCGCACTCATTCTTATTGGAAGTCCAATAAACATATTTCATTGTGTTAGAATGAAAGACTAATTTGCTCCCTGTGCAGTTCCTGAGGCTATAATATACTTATATAGAACCTTGCTGCTTTGACCAATTCTGCCTTGCTTGCAACATTACCGTATTGCCCTGTCATTGGCAAATTGCACTCTGCACCTCCGTCTGGGATAATGCAATGAGTGTGGATATTTGTTGTCCTTTATAATAGCCTTCTGGGAAAGTGATTCTGGAATTAAATGATTGCATGACCTGTTCATGACTTTTTTTGCAATTGAATGATTCGGGTCTGAATATAGGATTTGTTCAATAGTCTTGGCTTAGTTTCATATACATGGAACTAAACCGTAATTGTCATGACATGATTACAGGAAGTTATCATGTGTTCAGATGCTATATGACATCACATTTATTGGTCATTTTCAGTATTCTGTCTAAAGGAATGATAATTGAGACTTTTCCATTCATCATCTCAGAAAACTGTAACAAAATAATGAATGAAATCGGATTTCAGTTTCGTCTTCAATCCTCCGTATCCTCTCAGGCGGCCACGTGGTCCCTATGCGGTCCTCTCTTCACCCAAAAATTTACAGTAATTTTGACTATAAGCAAGTCGTGAACGCCATCTGTTGGCCACCGAAGAAAATCAGCGCAAGTGGACCACTGCATTTTCACAGATAGGTGAGGAAACCAATTAGATTATTCTTATTCCCATCTTTTTCTCATAATATACTATGATAAGTCTATAGGGATATCTAAATTAACTTCAATTGGAAATGAGTATTTCACGCAAAGGAAAAATTACCCAAAATTCGACGCAAGGGAAGACGGTAGAAAATAAACTTGCCTACAGTCCTCCCCCAGAGCGAAAATGCCGCCGCCCGTCATAGACGATATGAAGATCGAGGCAGACCAACAAAATGAAATGCAACATCGTATTTTGGACAAGAATATTGCAGTTCTGAGCATAAAATAATCGAATCGAAAGTGATTGATTTAAATTCTGGTTTCTGAACTTACTACAGACTACGTGAAATACCAGACTTCCTTTAATTCTTCTGCTTTAAAAGCTAAATATAGATTGGCAGCTCCGAAAATGCAGGCATCCCAACAAAATGAAATTCAACATATCGCATTTTGGACGAGAATATTGTAGTTCTGAGCGTAAAATAATGTGATTAAGGTTTATTTATAACATATTCAGGTTTCTGACTTAACTGGGGTTTACTGGAAATAATAAATTATCTTTAGTTCACGAACTTTCAACGCATGATATAGATTGGCAGTTCCGACAACCCTCCCTCCCTCCCTCCCTGCACTCCCTGTTCTTGGAGGTCAAAGTCTCAGGCCAAATATCTACGGGAAACAGTTGCATCGTTTCTTGTTAGTTTTCAGAGGGAAATGATACGAAAATAATCATAAAGATGGCATGGCTTTGTTTACATACATAACGTCCTCCAAGAATAACAGATCGTATTGTTAATATGTAAAATATTCTCCTTATATGCATCGAAAAGGATGAACATAAATAAATCCAGAGACCTCCTCAACTAAAGTGCTGAAAATGTGCAGGATTATACAGATGTTATAATGTCAGTCATTTTCGATTAAATTTTTGCTTGCATGCTTCTTCATGCATTCGTTCCAAAGACGATTATCACAGTTGACTGGATATACATTTCATAGTATAATTATTTAAAAAAATATTAAACATTCTACTACCGCGAATTACAGTCATGGTTTGATTACAGTATTATGCTTATATAGTTTCAAAGACAGTACTGATATTGTCTTAGTTTCATGACAAAAATACACTATATATATATATATATATATATATATATATATATATATATATATATATATATATATATATATATATACACAGTATATATATGTGTGTGTGTGCGTGCGTGTGTGTATAGCGCCTTCTAATGGCACCTTCTTGAACGAGGCTGATAATCCTCTCAGAGAGACGCATCGAGGCTCCGTCACAATATAAGGGCCTCAGGGGCATTTTGGGACATGTCGTAGGAACTAATCATCCGCCACAGTTTTCTGAAGGGCGTCGTGTGCAGGTAGGATCGGGCTGTTCTTCATCAAAAGGCTAAACCCACTTTTATTTCTTCTAATCTTAAATGCAAAGATTTTAATATCGGAGCGGTTCGAGGAGTGGACCATTCCTCGACGATCTTTGAATTTCCTTATCTGTTTGAGAGTTAGAATGACCGACCGTCATTAATGAAGAAGAACACCTGGGTGACACCATCGGGTTCTTCATTCGTGGAGTGCCCTGAGGAGCAGTGTGAAAGAAAGAAGGAAGAGCCCTTTCAACAAAAGCAGTCAGGGCACTGAGCTTCAATCCCTCAGGGCACTCAGTCACTCACTCACTCACTCCGACCGTGAAGGCAGAGGCCCAAGTGAGATCCCTTCGTTGACGCGTCCGTCTCCAAATGCCCCAAAATTGCGAGACGAGGATGTCAAGGACCGAAAGTCGTTTCCTGTCTGTGCATAAGGCCAACTTCTTCATCTGCACAAACAGCAGCCTTATTATAATTCGGTGCATCTCAGAATTTGTTGAAGCCGTCGGGTGATGAACTGCAGCAAAACATTAGCGGCCATATTTGACTTTTCCTGAACTTTTATATAATTTTCTCTGTTTATCTTATTGAAGTTAAAGCGTTCCTGAATGTGTCTATTCCCTTCCTCTGATGGATTGAATGTGAAAGAATTATTACCTGGCCTTTCCACTATAGAAAAAGGAGTTTTTGAAAAATAGAGAAACTTTATTATAAATCAAGTTGTGTGGGCGCATCCGTTATTTATAATAATAATAATAATAATAATAATAATAATAATAATAATAATAATAATAATAATAATAATAATAATAATAATAATAATATTATTATTATTATTATTATTATTATTATTATTATTATTATTATTATTATTATTATTATTATTCAATAATGATAATAATAATGGCAGAAGACCCTCCTTCAGACTTGTCTCATTAAATACTATTGAATCCTTTGCGGCGTTTACTTCAATATGAGTCTTTTCAATGTCTTATGACCTCAGTCTCTGGGGGATTGGTCTTGCAAGTGTCTGTCTGTCCTTCATCTAAGTCTGTCGTTCTCAAGGACAGAGACACAGCCAGGTTCAAGTTCGTCTCTACATTTCATTTGCACAGAGTATAAACAGGCACAAAGAATACTGGTGACTGTTCCAGCTTTATTCCATTGATGGTGAGATCTTTTCGGAAGTTCCAGCGAAGGTCCAATGCATTACTAACCTAGTATTATTCTCCTTTCATTTTAATACATTTTATCTGTTCATTAATGCTGCCTGGGTGGTACATGTTTAGACGGCCTTGTATTATCACGGGCACTTACAAAAAGGCAGCTCAGAAGTGATGCAAAGGTGTCAAAATGAGCACGCTGACTGATGTGAACCTCTGGACTCGGAGCAGCAAATAGAAACCGGATTGAAATGTCCATTAGGGGATTCCATAGACGCTCTCAGCAGGCCGTCAGGTGGTGAGTGACGTCACTGCTTCCCGGTGGTGAGAAGCCTAACCCTGGACCATTTTTCGGGGCTCGTTCTGAACTCGGGGATTCATGTCCTGTATATCCTGGAGGAGGCTTCAGTCAGAAGGTGCCCTTTGCTCATAAATTTAGGGCTTTATGCTCTAGCATCTCCTGGAGAAGGCTTCAGTCAGCTGGCGGCCTTTGCTCAGCCGAATTGCTGAGGTCATCGTGTCTCAGGGACTGTGTCTAGTCGGTGTTCGAAGCATCATTGGCAGGATGTTTGTCTCCTGCTTGAGTTCAGGGATGGTTTCATTATTTTTATTATTATTATTATTATTATTATTATTATTATTATTATTATTATTATTATTATTATTATTATTATTATAAACAGCTCTTCTAAGAACTGAACAGCCTTCAATAAATGAACAGCCTTCAATAACTCGACCAAGGAAGGCATCCCAGTAGGTAAAGCCCAATGGGACATTGCCTCCCTCAGGAGATACCACCAGCAAGAAGCCCCGAGAGAGTTCCCTGCCTGGAGGAAAATCGGCTCAGACCAACTGACCTACCACAGTCTCTGATGACCCCTGACACCATGTGACGTCACTCACGACCTTCCTGCCATCTGACCCCAGACTTTTCCTGAACCCTTATCTTCTTGTTCTGCTGACCTTCTTTGTTCTTCTTACCCCATACTAAGGGTGGACCCAGAGCTCTCCTATTCATGAAGTTCTTATTTATCATTCTTATTGACATATTTACTTTTTATTATCTTTGTTTTTATTATTTCAGTTTCATATTGCTTCGAAATATCTACTTTTTCACGAAACTTTCCCTTTATCTTATTCGTTATTTTTCTGTCTTATCGCTGTCAACTCTGCTTTATTCTTTTCCCTTATTCAGTCATCTGTCACCTTCATCATCTTCTTAGGTTTAGTAAGTGAATTGTCTTTCCATTTCCATCCACTTTCCTTTCAACTTCATTTCTTTATTAACTTTTCTTTCGGGTTTTGTTTGAATGAACGACCGAAAGTGTCCAACCACCAGTCTCTGCCACTTGCCCCATTAACTGAAATGTGGGTCTCGTTTCCCGTAGAGTTTCATCAATGTTCTCGTATAAGACTTCTCGGTCTCTCCCGTCAAGCTTTTATTGTCTCAGATCTCCCACGTCTTCTCGTCTGCGGGTTTAAACTTCACTTACCGGCCGCTCAAGGAGCGCTGGTCCGTGCTGGTATAAGGCCACTGTAATCTCCAGAATAATCCATAACATTAAATACATCATTCTAATTCAGTACTGAATTCGGTACTGACCTATATAAATAGGGATTTATCTTCTGAATAATAATAATAATAATAATAATAATAATAATAATAATAATAATAATAATAATAATAATAATAATAATAATAATAATCATTCATATTAAACTGCAAATGTGCCCATTCCAGGAATCCTCCTCAGAGGAATCCTACGAATCCAGCGAAGCCAAATACAGCTTCAGCAACGAGTTCGGACACGAGGAATCCCGCGACGGAGACGACACTCAGTAGTCGTACTTCGCCCACCTTCCCGACGGACGCCTCCAGACGGTCAAGTATTACGTCGAGGGCGACTCAGGTTACGTGGCTGAGGTCACTTACGAGGGTGAGGGCCAGTATCCCGAATCGAACGAATCCGAATCCAAGTCCCGGTCAGAGGAATCGGACGCATTAGACGACTGAAGAGTTGAAGCGATTCCGAAGTGGAAATGATTATAGTTTAGCTCTTTTATTTATGTTGTATCGCCGTTATGAAGGTGATTAAAGTTATTTTATCGTAGTTTATTGTAATTAAAAATTTTCCCTTCAAGTTTAAGAAGATCCTTTCATCACAGTTTACTTGAGAAAAGTTTGAATTCAAACTTCTCTGAGTCATAATTCGTTCGTAGACAAGAGATCGCCATCTTGCTCTCAATCACTGATGTCACATGACATAATTTTTACTGATTTAATTCACATATTTATTCAACTTCCCATAGACAGCCTTCAAGAACAGACTCTTTAATTAGTATCCAGGTAAAAGAAAGTAATTCATATTTACTTCACCCACCTTCGAATGTTCTTTGAAATAATGGGAAATACATTTTGATTTTACTTTCCTCCAACAGATGGCACCAGTGACTTGTGTGTTGACGACAAACAAAACTACAAACAGAGTGATCTGTTGCCTTAGTTCCCATCAGAAGCAAGATGGTATTTCCACGGAGCAGAAATGTTGGAATTCTTTACCCAAAAAATCATGATTATAAAGTTAGCAATTTCAAGAGTGGTTGGCTGTTTTCAAGAGTATTACATTCTCGCCCCGCCATCAAATTTAGGCTGTTCCTATTGCCCTGAGGTATGTTGCTTATAAGATTAGAGTAAGATGCAATTCCTTTAGGCATAGAATAAGCTAACATATCTTCTTTGTACCTGATACATTTTCTTGCATGTTATATGAAAGTAGAATTTTACGCCTGTTTTTCTCTATAATCGATTATTTTGTACATCAGTCGTTTATAATTTGGTGGCTAAAGCTTTGTTTTTCAATAATGATTTGCACAGTGGCTTGAAAACTGGTCTCAGGCCACAATGGAATATCTACTGAATATATTGATTTACGTAACAAAATTGTGAAAACGAGTCACAATAATCACTAGATTTTACAGATTTTCACAGAAACTCCGATTTTTACGAAACCACATTGCTCTTGGGGATAAACTCTACAGTAGGATTTCACACAAACCCCCAATGAAAATATTTGTGTAAATTAAAAATATTCTTATGGTCCCTGAGGGCTAACGTCAACACGAATGACAGGACAGTTTTTCTTTAAAAGAAAACTGTTGTGCAGGCTTTGTTTGTCCGTCCGCACTTTTTTCTGTCGCAACTTTTCCTGTCCGCCCTCAGATCTTAAAAATACTGAGGCTAGAGGGCTGCAAATTGGTATGTTGATCATCTACCCTCCAATCATCAAACATACCAAATTGCAGCCCTCTAGCCTCAAAGGTTTTAGTTTTTTAAAGGTTAAAGTTAGCCATAATCGCGTGTCAGGCAAAGATATAGGCCAGGCCACCACCGGGCCGTGGTTAAATATTCATGGGCCGCGGTTCATACAGCATTATACCGAGACCACCGAAAGATAGATCTATTTTCGGTGGCCATGATTATACACTGGACAGAAAACTCATTTGCGCCGAAGAAACTTCTGTGCATTTTTTACCTGTTTTCTGTTTAATCTTTCTTTCGATGTTTGTCTCTTTTTTTTATTCTGAAAGTTTGGTAACCCGGAACCTTCGGGGCTTGTTAGAAACAATTAGTTTTATTGACTAATTCAGCGGTGCGGTCAGAGTTTTAACGCAATATGTAGAGGTGGCGCCGAGCGTCAGAACGACGACGGTGTTCAGTGAACTGAAACAGAATTTAACTTTTTGTCTGGACCTTTAGAATTGTTCCATATATTGTCTCTCACGTGTGGAATTTTGCTACATATTTTATCTTACAAATGGAATTTTTCCATTTATTGTATCTTACGTGTGGAATTTTTCCATGTATTGTATATTGTATTATGTGTGGAATTTTTCCATTTATTGTATGTTAAGTGTGGAATTTGTCCATATATTGTATATTAAGTGTGGAAATCTGCTGTATATTTTATCTTACTAATGGAATGTGTCCATATATTGTATCTTACGTGTGGAATTTTTCCATGTATTGTATATTGTATTATGTGTGGAATTTTTCCATTTATTGTATGTTAAGTGTGGAATTTTTCCATATATTGTATATTAAGTGTGGAAATTTGCTGTATATTTTATCTTACTAATGGAATTTGTCCATATATTGTATATTAAGTGTGGAAATTTGCTGTATATTTTATCTTACTAATGGAATTTGTCCATATATTGTATCTTACGTGTGGAATTTGTCCATATATTGTATCTTAAGTGCGGAATTTTTCCATATATTGTATCTTAAGTGCGGAATTTTTCCATATATTGTATCTTAAGTGTGGAATTATTCCATAAGTTCTATCTAGCGTATGGAATTTTTCCACATCTTGCATGGTACATGTGGAATTTTTCCCCACGCTGTATCTTATGTGGGGAATTTTTTCACATACTGTATCTTACGAGTGAAATTGTACAGAATTTTTCCATATATTTTATCTCATATATATAGGAGTGGAGACTTGCGCGCACCCATTCCATTATCTTAAATAGTTTAAAAGAGTTTGAACTTGCATCTCCATTTTATATATATGTATTTTTTATATATCTAAATAAATAAATATATAAATAGATATGTATGTGTATATATATATAATATATATATATATATATATATATATATATATATATATATATATATATATATATATATATATATATATATATATATATTCATAAACTGGGCCACAGTACTTCAAATTATCTTTTGATAATCATCTGACTTCACTGTTCTCAAACGCCATCTTTCCTGACAACTTCCCTTCAAGAACTTCAAAATTAGCTGCGAAAATGGCAGACAAGTCATATTTAACCTGACCTCCTCGAGGTCAACCTATCATGACGTCTTCAAGACATGAGGAAATGTCGAAATGTTTCAAGAGGGAAGAAATAAATAGATGGACATTAATGAAATGCCTTGTACTTATCAGAGGCTCTTCTGGGCCTAGTGGGTGTCAGTGCCTAATTTCCTTGGCAAGATTCACCTCCGATATCTGTTCGGAAGTTCAAGCGAAAATGCAATGCATTATTACCCTAATACTATTCTTCTATCATTTTAATGCATATTTATCTATTTATCTATTTATTAAGTTACCATTTTTCTTTTTTGATAAGTGGGATCTCTTCTTCTTCTTTCTGTGTTTCACTTTACTTCTTCTTCCTAATGAACACCTCAATAATATTCTTTGGAAGCTTCTGGAATTTCAAGTCAGTGGCCCCTTTGGTGGGCTTCTTGTTCCATATGAATGTGTTTCAACTTCTGAATAATAATAATAATAATAATAATAATAATAATAATAATAATAATAATAATAATAATAATAATAATAATAATAATAATTCGAAATGAAAATGATATATACATTTGGAGTGTGGTGATCAATTTCGAGGTCAAATAACTGTCAGAGTTTTAATCGCATTGGCCCATGACCCCTATAGGAGGTATTGCCGTCAGTGCAACTCATGTGGTGCACTGTAGGCATTACTAAAAGGTGTCTGCAGCTTCCCTTCGGCCCATAACTACACTCACCTTTTTTTTGGCCTTTTACTTTATCTCCATTCAATCTTCCTTCCTTCAATCTCGCTGTTCAACCTCTCTAACTATCACTTGGCTGCAACTGAGGTTTTCTCTCAGTTCTACATTTCGATCCCTTTAGTTTCTGGATCTATTTGTCTGGCTGTCCAACCACTCTAACTCCCTCTTTTCACTATCTTCAGCGCTGAGTGGCTGGAAGTGCCCCCCCCCCCACCCCCACCCCCAGTGCTTGGCATTATAGGTGAATGTTTCATAAATGAAATCAAATCATATTTGTTGGTGGACATTCGCTGAAATCGAATAATATTGTCTCATTATAATTAATTTAATGTCAGTCGAGCCCATCATTCTTCTTATTTAGATTTTTCAAAGCGATAATATCACTAGATAGAAGAAATATATAAATGTATATAGGTGCGTGTGTGTGCGTGTATATCTACCTTATATATATATATATATATATATATATATATATATATATATATATATATATATATATATATATATATATATATATATATATATATAATATATATATATATATATATATATATATATATATATATATATAATATACATATATTTATATAAACATTTATCTATATATACACAATATATGTAACTGCTCACGAAGGTGACCTTTGAAAGATGGGTCAGCTGTTCGAGTCATCTCTTAACTGTACACAGCATGCTTGAGTGTCATTCGCATACCACAAGAAGTCAATGGTCGCAGAAGCTCCTTGGTGACAGGACGCGAGGAGTGAAAATGCAGTTTCAGCTTAGAACATTCTAGAAGGTGAACCAGTTATAAATCCGGATTTGAAGAGAACAATTGTAAATGGAATGTGTGTACGTGTACCTCGTGACGCCCTTATTGCAAGAGAGTATGTTCATATGTGCGTTGACAAGTCCCATATAATGAATGCGTGCTCTTCATAGAATGAGTGGGAGGGACACGAGAGCCGTTTTTTGAGTGTGCTCGGGTGACAGAGAAAAGTCACCCAGACTGGAACTGTGTCTCCAGAGGACAATGGTGGAGTGACTACCGCTCATAAACATTTCAAATTTTCCTTTCACACTATTGAAAAGACGTTAACCCCCGCCGCCCCCCCCAACCCCCTGTGGCAGTGAAATCTTGTGTTTCTGCATTTCTTACATTTTCTGTTTGTTAATATAACGCTGTTATTTTACAGGTATTCCTTCCTTCCTTCCTTCCTTCCTCCCTCTTTCACGTTCCTCTTCAAGGAAGGGAGTGGTGTGACATTTTTGAAATGACCTGCTTCTATTATTTGACATTTTTATGATCTGAATGACAGATGGGTTATTTCTGTAATTCCATAAATAATTGGGTGTTTATGATTTTGGACCTTGTTTCCTTAGAAGAATTTTTATAGTTATGTTGAATCATTCGTTTTCATTCTTCGTAATTTTAGAAGTTATTTTCGTTAGTTTTTGTCAATAAAGGTTTTAGATTTGTACCTGGTATCTCATTTCCAGTAGTCCTTAGAATTTTGTTGGGGCAACGAATATCTTGTGATGTGAAGATGACAGACCAGCTGGCATAGCAAGTCGGCTCACGCTATCACACAATATCTCGGGAAAAACGGAGACTTAAATAAAGTATAGGCTTCAGGATCGGCCTATTACATACGTATATTTGTGTATATATACATATATATGTATATTATATATATATATATATATATATATATATATATATATATATATATATATATATATATATATATATATATATATATATATATATATATAACTACAACCTTTGGTTTATCGGAGAGCTGGCTGAACAGCCGATCACAACTAACTGCAATGATATCGGTTGTGAATATTTACATAGAATAAAATTAACGTTCAGGAGCACAAGAACTATTATTAAAACACTATATTAACATAACCTTGAAACATTAAGTTAATCAAATCACTGACAACGCTTTTTATTTCCCCAGGAATCTCATAGAAGCAAGAGCCCGTGCTGTACAAGACCAGATGAATCTCGCAAAGGCATCATCAAAAATGCCTCAGTCTCAGAAATCTGGTTGATTCACTTCCAGATCAACACAAAAAACCTGATTATCGGCTTCATTCAAGTAAGTGGTCCTTTTTTTTATAAGTTTCTTTCGTCATAAATCAGGTCTGTCTTCTTTTCTGACCTAAGGAACTCCTCCACCTCACTTGCTAGTTCACTAGGAAAGCTGTTTTTACAAAGTCTAGACGTTTCATGTTGTCAGTGGTTTGTTTCCTATCTCTCTCTCTCTCTCTCTCTCTCTCTCTCTCTCTCTCTCTCTCTCTCTCTCTCTCTCTCTCTCTCTCTCTCTCTCTCTGTACCAAGCAAACAGGTAGGGGTTTGTTTACCTTTGAAGTATGTTTGTCCGTATAATTTGGGGAATATCCTTCTTACTTAACAGGAACCAGGAATATTAACTAAATTGATGTTTTTTCAATTCCCCCTTATGGGTAGAAGTAAGACTGAAATGGAAGTTTGCTGTTATCATAAATATTTTATTAATCCAACAAGATACTCTCGTAGATAATTGTATGTGCAGAGTTATAGACAATAGTCTATATACATATATATATATATATATATATATATATATATATATATATATATATATATATAATACACACACATAAATAAATATATATATATATATATATATATATATATATATATATATATATATATATATAAATATAAATATATATATATATATATATATATATATATATATATATATATATATGTGTGTGTGTGTGTGTGTGTGTGTGTGTGTATGTATATATATATAAATTCAATTTAAATAAGCAGTTTATTCATAGTTATTCATACATAGAATTACGAATGCCGGAGGAGAAATAACTGAGTGAATGAAACTCTATTGACCCTGGGTATATTTTTTAAAACCCTCACTTCAGGACCAGTAAAATAAATCATTTTTTCCACCACAGACAAATATATTTATTTGCTCAACACTAGAAACCGACAGCCACTCCAGTCCACATTCAACATGAGAGAGAGAGAGAGAGAGAGAGAGAGAGAGAGAGAGAGAGAGGGAGAGAGGAATGTGGGGGGGGGGGAGGGAAGTGGGGAGGAGGGGGATTCTCAGTGTATATCGAGAAGTGGGGGTCGCTATTTAGGAAGGATTATTGTGACTTTTCCCTGTGACTTTTTTCCGTGACTTTTCTCCTGTGACTTTTTCCCGTGACTTTTCTCCTGTGACTTTCTGTTTTAACAAATACGCAACCATATAGAACAGGCCACCACCAGGCCGTGGCTAAAGTTTCACGGGCCGCGGCTCATACAGCGTGTAATAATAACCAAGGCTGCCGAAAACAAATCTATCTTTCGGTGGTCTCGGTATAAAGCTGTATGAGCCGCGGCCCTTGAAACTTTAGCCACAGCCTGGTGGTGGCCTGTCCTATATGGTTGCCAGAAGTACGATTATGGCTAACTTTAACCTTTATCTGTAAAAGAATATAAAGTTGTTTTAATGTCTTCAATAAAAAGAGAGAGAGAGAGAGAAAAGAGATGAGGGTGAGACAGACAGAGAGAGAGAGAGAGAGAGAGAGAGAGAGCACGTATGTGTACGCGCGTCTTCTGTGTGTACGTAAGCAACCACGTACGTGCGCGCGCGCACAGATGTGTACGTATGACTGATTGTCTCATTTTGTTCTCTTTTGAAAATGAATGACGTTCATTTCTCTCTCTCTCTCTCTCTCTCTCTCTCTCTCTCTCTCTCTCTCTCTCTCTCTCTCTCTCTCTCTATATATATATATATATATATATATATATATATATATATATATATATATATATATATATATATATATATATGAAATTCCTGATGAATTTTTATGTCATATTACAAAAATGATTTTTCTATTTTAAATGACAAATTACTGAGTCAATCCTTCTATAAAATGAAAGCTTTTTTTTTGTCGTAGTTATGTCCATTTATCCAAGCAGAATAAATTCATCGTCTTATCATTGTGGGACGCTCTGTCATGTTTAAAGAGAGAGAGAGAGAGAGAGAGAGAGAGAGAGAGAGAGAGAGAGAGAGAGAGAGAGAGACAGACAGACAGAGAGAGAGAGAGAGAGAGAGAGAGAGAGAGAGACCTACGTTATGTCTTGGTCAGTTTCCAGAAATATTCAAGTGTTGTTATATTAACACTGCGTAATTTGCTTGTAATGACGTCAGTGTTATGCAGTTCGTTAATTTATTGTACAGTAAGTTTTCTTAGTCGTTTGCCTACATGAAAAGCACCTTAGGCCTATTATATTATCATTTCCTTTCTTTTGCTATTCTTTTTTTTAATTGGCTTGCCTGGAATAATGTTTTTCTGACGTGATGTGAAAGTCATACCTATCTATAGTACATCTGTACGCCATAGGCCTTTTATCATCTTCATTTTGCCGGAAGCCTTTTTACTGAGTGTGGATCAAGTTCATGTGTAGCTATTACTCTGGATCTTACTCTCCTCTTCCAAGTTCAGGCAGCCCACACACACTGAATGACATGTCTGGGTGGTCATTTCCGCCATTAGGCCTCAAGTTCAAGTTATCTACATCCCTTACACACACACACACACACACACACACACACACACACCTCCTCTCAACTAATCCCCTCCCTCTCTCCCTCTCACGCCACCTCACGGCTTCGCTGTTGTTCGGATCCACCACAATGACCTTTTTTTTTCCTCTCTTTTTTCATTTATGATAATACGTCTTGTTATCGTGTCCATTTTATAGAATTTATTTTATTTTAGAGAGAGAGAGAGAGAGAGAGAGAGAGAGAGAGAGAGAGGAGAGAGAGAGAGAGAGAGAGTTCTCCCCACCCAACTTAGCTTCTCCCGAGAATCTGTCTATAGGTGTTCATATTCATCAATGTGATTGTCATATCTGATGCATTTTGTAAATACGCTCAAACCCTTTGCCGGAACTGCATATATATATATATATATATATATATATATATATATATATATATATATATATATATATATATATATATATATATATATATATATATATATATATCAGTCATTATTTTTATAATGACTGAAAATATAGGCATAGAATTTAACTCGAATTCTGTCTTCAATAATATACATTTTATCCCATATTAATAAAATTCAGCTCCAGGGTGCTTTTTTCACATTGTAATATTTCATTCTGAGATTCAAGTACCGTTTTCTCTCTCTCTCTCTCCACTTTTTTCCTCTCTCTCTACTCCTTTTACCATCCCTCTCTCTCTCTCTCTCTCTCCTCTCTCTCTCTGTGAAAGCGATGAGGCGGGGGTAGGGGTGTGGGCGGATTTGGTGTCTGTGTGTGTTTGTGTGGGGGGTGGGGAGAGGGGGGCTCCAGACAACCAATACGTACCCCCAGCGAAGCAAATATGATACATAGGCCTAAAGGACATCTCAATATACATCGACGTATGAGACAATACTGATGCTATTATGGACATGAAATTGAGGTCACGTCCAAGACTGTACCCAATTATAACGTTTAATAATATGGATGGGACAGGCGAAGGCAGAGAGAGAGAGAGAGAGAGAAGAGAGAGAGAGAGAGAGAGAGAGAGAGGAGAGAGAGAGAGAGAGAGAGAGACGAGAGAAGAGCACAAAACTCCATCGTCTCAACGCGACCAACGAGTGAGAGCGTAACATCAAGGACGTTTATCTTACAATTTCCAATGAGATCTTTGGCCTAATATGCATTTGGTTGTCAACCAGAATCATATTATAGCATCTTATTCCCACACGATTCCAAGTGGCTCATTCCAGTGGTGTATTCCCGAATTTCGACCGAGAGTGATTATCAGACTAGGCTTATATAGCATTATTTATATTTCTTGCTCCAACAGTAGGACAGTTGGGTCTGCCCCATCTTCATATAATATACCTTTTTCCTCTGCTTCGTTTTCAATATACTTTTTACAGCCTCCTACGTCCTCTTCCCCCTCCTTCCCCCCCCCCCCCCCATTATGCTATATAACACAGCCAAAATAGAAATGGAGTTTGATTTTCAAACAGAAAAAAAATAGTTTAAGTCATTATCCTTTGTTTCTTAAGATGATTTTTCATCTGAGGGAGCCCTTTGTTGGCCGAGTCGGTTGAGCTTCAGACTGTCATCGATGGGCCGGAGTTCAATTCCCGCAGCCGGCTGATGAAGAGTTAGAGGAATTTATTTCTGGTCATAGAAATTAATTTCTCGCTATAATGTGGTTCGGATTCCACAATAAACTGTAGGTCCCGTTGCTAAGTAACCAATTGGTTCTTAGCCACGTAAAATAAGTCTAATCCTTCGGGGCCAGCCCTCTCTAGGAAGAGCTGTTAATCAGCTCTTCAGTGGTCTGGTAAAACTAAGATATACTTAACTTTTCTTTTTCTGTCGAGGGAAGCAATGAGGCGGGGGTAGGGGTATGGGTGACCTTACAGACCTTACAGACCTTACAATTCGTTTCGGGTTGCCCCAGGTCCCTCAGTGTGAGGCGCCTTTGATGTCTACCAGAGAGTTGCTAACGCATCTTCCGGTATATTTTGCATCTTCCAGTCTTGGATGTCTGGATGCATCTTAGATATTTGTCGAGCTTATTCTTAAACACATCTACGCTCCACTCTGTTATGTTCCTCAGATGAGCTGGTAGCGCATTGAATAGACGCTGCATTATCGATGCTGGTGCGTGTGGATTAATGTCCTGTGTGCTTTCCTTAATTTTTCCTGGTATAGTTTTTGGCACTATAATCTACCTCTGCTTGCTCTTTTTTGATCATTTTAGTTCCATGATATTTTCGGTAATTCCTTCTATCTGTTTCCATGCTTGAATTACCATGTAGCGTTCTCTTCTCCTTTCAAGACTATATAAATTTAAGAATTGTAGTCTTTCCCAGTAGTCAAGGTCCTTAACTTCTTCTATTCTAGCTGTAAATGACCTTTGTACACTCTCTATTTGTGCAATATCCTTTTGGTAGTGTGGGTACCATATTATATTGCAATATTCAAGTGGACTACGTACGTACGTTTTATAAAGCATAATCATGTGTTCAGCTTTTCTGGTTTGAAGTGCCGGAACAACATTCCCATTTTTGCTTTGCATTTTGCCAATAGAATTGCTATTTGATCATTGCATAACATTATTCCTATTCAACATCACACCAAGGTCTTTAACTGCTTCCTGTTTGTGATTGTCTCATTATTAGGTCCTTTATATGCATATAGCATTCCTACTTTATCACCATAGTTCATTGATTCAAATTTATCAGAGTTAAATACCATCCTATTTATCTCTGCCCATTTATATATTTTATTTAGGTCTCTTTGTAGCGAGTTCCTATCTTCATCACAAGCAATTTCTCTACTTATTCTTGTGTCATCTGCGAAACTTCTTACTACTGAGTCCTTAACATTACTGTGTATGTCTCCAATCATAATCACAAACAGCAATGCAGCTAACACCGTACCCTGTGGTACACCGGATATTACCGTAGCTTCATCCGATTTCTCATCGTTTGCAATCACTATCTGTTTTCTGTTTTGCAAAAATTCTTTTATCCATCTTCCTACTTTGTCAACAATGTTATGTTTTCTAATTTTTTTCGCTAATATATTATGATCTACCTTGTCAAAAGCTTTTGCAAAGTCTAGGTAAACCACATCTGTATCTTTTTCATTTATCATATTTTTATATATGCTTTCATGGTGGACTAACAGTTGGGTTTGTGTACTTTTTCCGGGTACAAAACCATGTTGTCCTATATTGAACAATCTATTTTTCATTAAATGTTTCATTATATTTTTTTTTATTACCCTTTCATATACTTTCATAATATGAGATGTCAGACTCACAGGCCTATAATTACTTGCCTCTAGTCTTGAACCACTTTTGAAAGTAGGAGTAATATATGCTAATTTATGCTCATCATAAATCTTGCCTGTATCTATACTTTGTCTTAATAATATTGCTAGCGGCTTTGCGATTGAATGAACCACTTTCTTTAACAATATGACAGGTACTCCATCTGGTCCTGCTGCTGATCCATTTTTAATTTCATTAATAGCCTGCACAATATCGGCTTCTGTAATATCTATATCTGATAAGTATTCAGTATTTTCATCTCTTATTTCTGTATCATTATCTTCATTTTCAATTCTAGGTGTAAATTCACTCTTATATCTTTCTGCTAATATGTTACATATTTCCTTTTTTTCATTCGTTAATCGCCCTTCAATTCTTAGAGGGCCTATTTCTACTCTTATTTTATTCATCTTTTTTGCATATGAATAAAAAATTTTAGGGTTTTGCTTGATATTTTGTAGTGTCATTTCTTCTAGGTTCCCTTTTTCATTTTCTTTTGATTGTATAATCTTTTGTTCTGCATTTTCTATCTTACTTTTTAGTTCCATCACTTTCCATGCATTCTTTTCTTTTGCAAGAGCTTTTTTCCACTTTCTAATTTTCTGGAACAAGATCCTTCTGTCTCTTGGAATTCGTGACTGATGATTACTTTTTTTCTTCGGTATATATTTTTCCACTATTTCCTCTAATATTTTATATAATATATCGGTATTTACCTGTATATCATCACTTACAAATATATTTTCCCATTCTTTGTTTAATTCTTCATTTATTTTTGACCAATTTATATTCTTACTATAGAAATTGTATTTTCCATATCCTTCCCATTTTTTCGTTTCTTGCTTTTCTCTGTTTTCATATGTTCTGGAACGGACTGTTAGTTCTATGACATTATGGTCCGAAATACTCGTGTTATATACTATTATTTCTTTAACATAGTTCACCTCGTTCACAAATACTAGATCTAAAATATTATCCTTTCTTGTTGGTAGGTGATTTATTTGCTGAATGTTATGTTCTAGTAGCATATCTAATAGCTTTTCAAATTGCCTCTTATCTTCTGCACTACTATTGCTCTCTTTTTTATGTATAAATACAACCACAGTCTCCTATTCGTTCTTTCCATTCTACAAAAGGAAAGTTGAAGTCTCCGGTTAGGAGTATAGTCCAGTCCTTGTGATTTCTACATATTTCATCCAATTTTTCAATTATTATGTCAAACTCTTTAGTATTAGGGGGTCTATATATTACAATGTTCACTAATTTTTTATATTCAAATTCTACCGCTATTAATTCACATTCTGTGTTACTATATTTCTCACAGATTTTTCCTTGATTGGCATCTCTCCCATATATCGTGGTTCCCCCTTGATTTCTATTTTTTCTATCTGATCTATAAGTTTGGAAACCCTTTATCTGGTCATCATTACCAGTCTCTTGGGAATACCAGGTTTCACTTATATTCAATATTTCTATTTTTTCATTTTGGGTTAGTTCTTCTAAGAACTCTATCTTTCTTTTTGAGTTACTCGAAACTAAACCCTGCGCGTTCATCACTATGATGGTTTGCGTATTATCTCCATAATCTAATATGGGTAATAATAAGGATTTTCCCATGTCTCTTTCCTGTTCTGATATGTTGATCTTTTTTTCATTTCCAGAAATTCGTACATTAAAAAATCCAACTTTTCCATTATACTTGTTCTTCCAGCTTCATATTTATTCACTTTGTGCATAAACCTGCACTTATCTCCATATCTGCACCATCCCTTAGCATCATAGATACATTGCTTGTTCCTTGTGCTATATCTAGGTGCTGATGGCTCATATCGTGGTGCTGACATTTCATAATGTGTTGTTGGCTTGTTTTTTGCCTTCATCACATGATCTTTGTTCTTTTCTTTATTTGTTTCATTTTTACCTTGATTTTTTATATGTATTTGATTTTGATTTTGGTTTTTCATGGCTACAGGATGCATGTACCTACATTTCTTATTAAACCTACATCCATTTCCTTCTTTCCATTTTCTACATATTTTTGGATGTAGATCGCTGCATTCCTCTTCATAGCCATCTAGATATGCACATTTGCCATATATCTCATAATTGTGACATATCTTGGGATGTTTGTAATAACATCTTTCACCAAACCTGCAATTCCCTCTTTTCAAAAGGGTGCATACTGTGTCTTTCTTTTCTTTTTTTTTTCTTGTTCTTTCCCATCAGTATGGAGATCCGGGTACAACCTCTTTGGGATTTTATTTTGATTTATCATGTCATAATTTATTTCTTCATAAGTATGTTGCTGTATTGCCTCATATGTAGAATCTATGAGTTTCTCTGCATCCATACTATTATCCTGTTCTTTGTTTTCATTAATCTTTTCCCTCTCTTCAGTCTTATTTTCTTCTTTTCTATTTTCCTCTTCTTCCTCTTCTTCATCCTCTTCATCTTCTTCATCCTTCACAATCTGTACATTAAGTCTTGATTTAATGACCTTGTCTATCCATACTAGACATGTTGAGCAAAATATTTTTGTGTCCTTTTCTACTTTGCTCAACTTCAGCACATGAAGGGTGTGTCGGTACGTGGCAAGCATAGCATTTCCTAATCAGGTTTTGTGGATTTACAATGCTATACCACACTCTACATAGTTTACATGCTTTAGGCATCCGTTTGCCTATTGCATCAATCAATATATTCACTAATTCCACCGTACTTATTTTCTTTGATGGAATGTGTTGATTTTTGTAGATTTTCTTTATAAGTCTTTTGATAACCTGAACTTTCATTGGTATCCCTTCTATTATTTTCATTATATTTTCTACAGATTTGCTCCAGTTTGAAGGATCGTATCCTTTCAATATGTCTGTGAATGATTTCACATCTTTTTGGTCGATGTTGCAATTTATCTCCATGATCAGCAAACCAAGTTCCCTTCCTGCCAATTCATCATATTGAATATCTCCTATGCATGCAAGATTTCTCCACCTTTTGCCACTGTTGGTTGACTCCTCCATGATTTTCAGAATTTATTAATTCACTCGTACACAACTTATTAGACGGTTTATCACTCTAATCTGATATTAAGCTAATCACCGATAGTTCACGAACACTTTTAGCTATATTTCATTCGCTAATTGTATGTAAGACGCGTATTATCGGGTAGATTATCCAGACCATGAATGATTACGTCTCACCGAGAGAATGTCACATCACAGCTAGTAGTAGTAACTGTCCCACTGGTATCAACCAACGTCCTAGTAGCATTAACAAAGAGGAGTTCATTTATTTCCATGAGCGCCAATCCTTTCCAAAGGTCTTTTTGACAACCTTTCTGGGAGTGGGCACTGACTGACCTGGCCACACGGATTAGTGAAGGGTTTGTATGGTCGGGGCATCTCCATAAATCTAACCTCCTTTTTCCAAAGCATCCCCCTCCTCTGAGCCTCATTCTGCCCATCCTTACTACCCCTCCTCTGCATGGCATAAAGCCATCCAACCAACCCCCACCAGGGAAACTTCAAAGCCTTTACCCGGTCAGTCTGAGAGTCGGCAGTGTTACCAACATTTTCTTGAGGCCGCGCATCACTGCCAATCATCGGAGGGCGGTTTTTTCAAATTCTTTTAGATTTATATATATCATATTCCTTCGGTGCCTTGATCCCTGGTCCGGTTGTGTCGGATAATGTCGAGTTCCAGATAATAGTGATCCATTAATTGAAAGATTACTGTATATATTTCTATGCAAAGGTATACTGTATGTATATACACAAACTTCATCGAACACTTTGAACTTCAGTAGAATGTGTTTAGTGAGACTGACATTAGGGTAGGCCAAGTGACAAAATTAAGAAAAAAAGTATTTGTAAAGGTTCTTTTATAAATAAGTGTAAAGAGAAATTGAAGAGTTAAAATTGCAAAAACAATGACCCTAGAAAAGAATACTGTGAGAATACAACAGTAGGGCACAATAAATGAAGCCGTGTCTGCATGATTTGTGAGCTATTAAAATAAAAACAGCACAAGTTAACCCAAGTGTTGGTCACTAAGTATTATCTAATATCTTCTTGAGCTTTAAACAACGGTTTCATCTATTACAAGTTTTTACAAGTGAGTAAAGACTGTGGGAAAGGTTATGGAAAATCTTAATCAGAGATTCCAATAGATAATACGCTCCCGGAAACGAATGCAATCCTTTATCAATGGAATGTGTATCTTGATTTTTTAAATGTTAGTGATAAGAAGGCAGAAATGAATGTCGTAAACATGGAAGGTATTTGTATAAGTTTCAGAATTCTTGTGGGAGTGAATAAAAAGATTTAAGAACAAAAAGACACCAATTCATAGGAATAGATATGAAATACTCTAATATAGTGATGAACGGGTGGTTAAGTATCATAGTAATATTTGTAATATATGCCTGAATAAGAGAAAGGTTCTTGAAGAGTTGGTGGAAGGAGTAATATTTTCTTTGCATAATGAAAAAGGTGATGAAGATGACTGTATGAATTATAGGAGTATTACAATTGTAATCTATTATACCAAGGAAGTATATAGTAGAATTATTACTAAGAAAAGATAGGTGAAAGAAGGCATGGTTGGTGAAGAACAGTGTAGATTTAGAAATGGAAGAGGATATGAGCATCGCATGCTTATTGTAAAAACTATTTTAGAAATTTTTAAATAAAAAAAAAATTTTGTCTTATAAACTTATTTAAAAACAAAAATTACGACAAAATTGATAAACATGCTGCATAGAAGGTATTGTTGATGATCAGATTTAAAGAAAAGTCTTTGAGATTGATTACAAAGTTATACAGTGGAAGCAGTAGTGCATTATATGTAAATAATTAAGTGACTGGTTGGTGCACAAGTGGGTCTGAGGCAATGTTGCACTATTTATGTGTGGCTTATCAATATCTTTATGAGTGGAATTATGTAAAAAATCAGAGAAATTAAATTAAACTTAGGTACAAGGATGTGAATGACTAGGATAGTGAAAAGAAAATGCACGTGCTTGTAAAATAGATTGAAAGTGTTTACTTAGTGTTAATACTGTGGCAGTAAATGATAAGCAGGAGCAAGGAGCAAGGAGCAACTACTACCAAGAGTAACTAAGGTACGATGAAAATGGCTAATTCTTAGGGTTGCATGGGAATAAATAAAATGGATGTTGAAGGATGAACGGAGAAGTGAGCCACTGAATAGGTGAATTAAGAAAGGCACCACGATATTTGTCAAAGATCAGGAAGAGATATAGAATATTTTTGGAAACCAACGTAATCATGTATTTAAATAATTTTAATGCACTTCTTCTTTATAGAAGTAAATTGGTGATGTTGATTTTGGAAAAGAAAATTTGAAGCTGTTCAAAGGAATCGATTATGTAGTATAGGAAGATAAGGGAAATGAAAAAAAAAGAGATAAATGTAGACGTATGTAGAAGTGATCAAATGATTAACATGTTTGAAAGGATGGATCTAAGAGTCTTGAGATGGTTTGGTTGTGAGAAAAAAATCGAGAACGGCAGACTGCTGTAAAGAGTGTATAGTTCTGTAGTATTAAAAAGAAGGGGAGAAAGGGAACCCGAGAGTAGGTGCAAGTAGCACAATGTAAAAAGAAAAATGAAGAAAGAAATTATACAAGAGAAGAAAATTATTACCCTCTGATTTCTAGATTTTGTCTGAGTGAAACAACCAGGTGGGTGAAAACTTAAGCAAGTGGAAACATTGTTTCTGTAAATGTTTTGGATCACAGAAGCGATTCACTGGAAAAAGGGAGGACAGGGTGTGCTCCTCGGCTATTTCTGCTGGCATAATTATTTCAAGAACACTAACTTTCACTGGATGAAATTTTTAGAAACATCTTTTCCTTGTTAAGATATATCATTCTTTTGTAAAGAAAATATTTTTTCTATACTTGCTTCTTTATATATATATATATATATATATATATATATATATATATATATATATATATATATATATATATATATATATATATATATATATATACACACACACACACACACACACACACACACACACACACACACATATATATATATATATATATATATATATATATATATATATATATATATATATATATATATATATATATATAAACTACATATACATATACATATATGTGTGTGTACATAGATATTTATATATACTGCTGTAGTTTAAGTAAAAAATTAATTTAGGTTTGTATGATGGTCGAACTCAAACGTTGTAGAACTTTCTAGAGAGAATGTACCTCTTATTTACACATCTGTGTTCACTTATAAATGCCTAAGGCT
The DNA here is from genome assembly GCA_039081455.1 of Macrobrachium rosenbergii. NCBI lineage: Eukaryota > Metazoa > Arthropoda > Malacostraca > Decapoda > Palaemonidae > Macrobrachium > Macrobrachium rosenbergii. The sequence goes on along the minus strand of JANJGK010000020.1, from coordinate 44,756,458 downwards.
TCACCTCCGCTTGACATTTTTATCAATATGACTCAATTGCCTTAGCAACGAAACTTCATTCGCCTCATATTGACTATAATATAATCAACAAAACACAACTTAGCTATTTGATTTTTTTGCTTCCTCTCTTCGAAGATACCTCCATTGCATGTGCTCGGAGATAGACTCCAGTCTCACATCATGTCACATTGGGAGAAGAGAGAGATCACTAGCTCGTGCTTCGACTAGATAATATAAAAACTCATATTAACACTCTGTAAGCCAGTTACAGAGAGGAGGACAACCAAGGAATTGTAATAATGATACTGGGGTTGCTCACGCATAAACTGACAAGACTTGTTCATAAATCACACAGTAAAATAAAGTAAAAGAATAAAAAACAAATATACAAATAAAAAAAGAGAATAAAACACAAAAGCAAGTAACCATAAGAAAATAGAATTATATATACTTACTCGCAAGAAAATAACTGAGACGAAATTTAATAGTCTCCCGTAAGAATGGATAAAGAATTAATCTACTCATTTACCACAAAACTGGGTTCCAGGTCAAAGTGACAATGAAACAGGATCAACATTAATTCTCTGGATATGATTTACTATTCAATGACTGGAACATATTTAGCCATAATGTACTATTTCTTCTTCTTTATCAAGATTAGAATAACACCAGAAGTATCAGTAGAATTTCAACTGGATATTCCGTTCCGATCTTGCGTTCCCTAAATGTCTCCAGCTGTCACTCCCTCTGCAGATGGGCACTTCTAAAAGGAAGTCCCACAGATGAATATCCCGGAAGAGATCAAAGGTAAAGCCTTCCAGCACATCCAAAGGTTGGAATGTGAATTTTCCGTGCTCTTCACACTGACAGAACCCGGCATCCATACCGGAGAACAGTATTCTAGTAAAGGAAGCACAAATGACCTAAAACAGGTTGCATAGATTTCATCAGCTATAAATATACCAGGCCTGATGAATAATGCCTAACTTTCGTTCGGCATTTGCTGAAACTTTTAGACTCATTCAGCAAAGACCCATCCACCTGAAGGGGAGAATGGGGTGGAAAATCTGTACGAGATCTACTAATCAATTGTTTTCATTTTACTGGAGTTCAGCCTCATACCCCACCGACTACACCATTCTCTGATCTGGTACAGGTCTCGATTAAGGCTGAGGGCAGTTTCATTTCTCATAAGTGGAGACTTTACCACCACCACAAGTGTTGCATCATCGGCATACTGAACAATCTTGTTTTCCAGGACAACAACCACATCACTTGTATACACTAAAAATAGACCAAGAACACTACCTCATCAAACTCCAGACACAATACGTCTCAGTTCACTCAAAATCCCATAAAGGACAACTCACTGCTGCCTACCTGCAAGGAAATCTTAAAGTAATCCTAAAACATATCCACCCACTCTAAGATTCTGAAGTTTATAAATAAGTGCCTTCTGGTTTACTAAACTGAAAGCAGCACTAATATCTATCTGAATTACTCTGCACTCAAGACTTATAAAGTTTCCCTTACAAATGGCATGTTAAACCTAAAAGAGCATTAAAAATACCTAACTGCTTCCTATATGCATATTGCCTATCAGCTAACAGTTCTTTAGAGTCCACATACTTGTATACTATAGTGACTTAAAAATAAGTTTTCAGCAACTTTGGTGAGCACAGGGAAAATAGAAATTAGCTTGTAGTTATTGTAGTCAGCAGATAAGCCATTCTTTGGAACAGGCATTGTATTATAAAGCTTGCACTCATCCAAAAAGATATTAAACCGGCATAAAAATCTATAGAATCTACTAATCTTGGGAGACAATACGTTATATTTTTTTTTTTTAACAAAGGGGAGAAACCATTAAGATCTTCTCTGCCCCAGCTGTCAAGGTTATCCAGAATTTTCTTAACATCCCTAGAGTGAAATGCAAATTTTTTAAGAACAGGTTCACAATGACAAGTATCAGGGAGAGGGACATCCTTAGTGGATTGCTTAGATTTAAAAGCTTGGTGAAGTAATTCAGTCTTTTTCCTTGCGACAGTAACCCATCTACCATCATCTGTTAGTAGTGGTGGAATGGAAGATGAGTCTGACCCAAAGATAGTTCATACCAACTTGGTCCACCACAGATGAAGATGAGTAATTCCTTCACATAATGGTGTAATTTTCATTTGAACGATTTCGTCTCCATATGTTGAATTTGTTCTGTTTGTCAGGTAAGCTCATCTACATCTATCATCAAACTATAGCTGGTCATTTGTCCTGAATTTGATGGCCTTTCTAAGAACATAACTAATTAAAATAGTCATCAATATTTCATTTAACTTCTTGGGCTCAGGATCTAATATAGCATCTGAAATATTATGTGCCTGACAAGCTTCAATAATCTGATTCCAATTGGCTCTAGATTTCAGCCAGACTTTTTCCAATGGTTGCATTAGGAATATACTGATTGATAGATATGTCCACCTCTATAGGACAATGATCAGAAGTTGTGTTCGTAGCCCTTGGACTTGACAATAACTGGAACATCTGTGAATATCAGGTCTAGTCTGTTACCAGAAATATGCGTGGGTTCCTCAGTTAGCTGGACAAAATCAGAGGATACACAGAACCCAAGAGCAGACCGGCCAAGTTGATCTGTGGAATTTGAATTAAGCCACTCACTGTTCTTTGCATTATAGTATCTACAAATAACGAATGAAGCTTTTGAATCCTGTAACTGAGTTATACTAATCCTTTCTAAGAGACAGTCATATATAGAATCATCGATATTTGGACTGCAGTAAACAGCAGATGTGTAAACATTGTAGAACTTATACTGAGAATTTTGAAACAAAGAGCTTCTTGGCAACTACACTCCAAATTTTTCTGACGATAAGTAGGTCTTCTTGACTTAGTCTATACAGCCATACCTTGCGCATGTGGGAAGTTAAAATAATAAATAAACTCAGGGACATCAAACCCTGGAATTAAAAATTTAATCTTTGACTTGTTATTACTTACAAATGTCCCAGACAAAAACATAAAATTTTAGTTATGGCCCCAACTGGAGATCAAGAAAATTTTACCTTAAACCCCAAATATTTGAGTAAAGTACTTTACAATTTTCTTACTGCAATGAGTAACAGGATCAGTGCTCAGCCCATTGTCTCACAGAAGAATTAAAATGAACAACATAAAATCAATAGCAAAATTAACAAATACACTCGTGACTATCATCAACCACAACAGTATTTACATTATTTACAATAATTTTGTTGAGAGTATGAATAAAACAGACCATATATCATTGAAAAAAGACCTGGAGGCAACTGGTTGACAAGGTTGGGTCGGCACACCTTGTAAGGAAAACTAGAAACCCACCAGGTTTGCCACAACGCCCTGGGGGAGGACAGTCAGGATGGATTTCGAAATAATAAAAAGCTCAGAAGGAAAAAATTAGAAAAGAAGAAAGGATCTTCCCTGATAATCCACCAAGCAACTTTTGCTTTCTGATCAGTCTGTCCTACACGCTTTTCAAAAAAAAAAAAAAACTGGAAAGTGAATAAAAAGAGGATACAATCTGTTTGTAGCCTCAAGCAAGGGAACTCAAACCCAAGGCTCATGGAAGGCCAAGTACAAAGGTTATAGCACATTACAAGGTTTGCATATATATATATATATATATATATATATATATATATATATATATATATATATATATATATATATATATATATATATATATATATATATGTGTGTGTGTATATATATATATATATATATATATATATATATATATATATATATATATATATATAAAGTCTCTGGAAATTCTAATTAATCTATCTGTCAAGTAATATGTTTATATCAGTATAGACTAATGTAGGTCTTATCTGAGGATATATCAGTAGCGATGTTGCAGTGTTCAGCAAATATCTGAATAATAAATGGCATCTTTGTTTCAATTAATAGAAAGCTTATTTAGACAGTGAACAAGGCATGTCTAACAATACATTCTGAGAATGTTTGTTATTCACCAAGCATTCTGGTCAACAAAGTACCAGGTTTCGAGTACATAAGTTTTGAAGCAAAACGCGATGAAATGACAAGACTTGCTTTTTGTGTCTGACACATATTCGGATAACCATACTAATCCTTCAGTGGGGATATTATTTATTTACATACTATAAAGATACATGTCTAACACGAACACACTTATTATATTCACTGAACTGTATAGATAGAAGCTAAAGGATCAAATATTTTCAGTATTCAATTGTCCCGAAACTCAGCTGAAATGACAGTTTCATAAAAGCGGATGTAACGGGAACTGCAATTATTTTCTGAATCTCCTAACCAAGCAAGATATACAACGGCCTCTTTTAAAATAGATGGATTATTTTACAGAACATACATCTGCGCAAACACTGACAAATAGAGAGCAAAATTCAATATGGAGTTGATATTAAGATATCTTACAAATGTTGATGGTATGCTCATCAGCACGCATGATTAAAAATGTTGCACTAAACAGAATTATGATATCCTGGAAAATATAACTTATTAACACCATTCGTTCAGGACTCAAGCACTATTTTGCGTAACTGAGAGAACATGAAAATAAGGTGTTTTCTGATATTTCCCAAGCTATTCATACTGGAAGGCCAAGGCAAATTTGATGTAGCGCCCCGAAAACGTTACTATCAAGGCGGGAAGAAGGCCTCCTGATATTATCCCCAGAGGTAGCAGCACTCCACCATGTGCGTTCCATTCAGCAGGGAACGTACCATTACACAGAGCTGTGTAGAAAATACGCTCGAGTTACCCGAGATCATTTGTTGAATATTACATTTTAAAAACATATTTGCTTTGTTGTTTTTGTTTCTTGAAAGTGCTAGAGAATCACCATGTACCCAAACTCTGGAAAATAATTAAAACCTTACCATTTATATATAGTTTTGTGTTCACTCCATAGACCGATAGTCTTACGTACTTCAGTGGTCTGGTAAAACTAAGGTATACTTAACTCAACCTAACATTCCCTATCCCGCATACTTTTCGTGGAAAGCGTGACTCCGTAACTAAATGGTTTGATAAGTTATTCGTACTATTCACGTCTGCATCCGCTTTGTATGAGAAAATGTCTATCAGTGACATAGGCTGTTCTTATTTGATTGATCAGTCCTATTCCCCCTCCCCTTTTGCTATTTCATTCTTTATCGCCTTTACATTTTCTTCATTTCTGCAACTTGAAACCTTGATAAGAGAGTAGAAGATGAATGGCTCTTTGACACGAAAGCAAAGGTCACTTCTCCCTTCTTTATCCATTTCTCGTGTTTTCTCTTTAAAAGACACTGGATACATCTGTCAGCACTGCCACCTTCCGTTTTCATGACTTACATCATTTCATTCATTTTCAACTTTTTTAACCTTCCTTTACTTTTCTGCTAGTTCCACTTTTTGATAATTTAATTTCCATCATTAATAATTAATTATTCATAACTAATGAAGGGGAAGCGTCAGGTATGAATAGGTGTGCTAAAAGAAGGGGAGAAAGAGCAAAGGGATTTGGTGATGTCAAGGTAATGGATGGAAATGTTTTCAGAGTAGACGAAATTCTCGTGTTTTAATTGATTAATGGTAAGCGAGTTGATAACGCTTCTTCCCACATGAGTTCTTGAGGAATGCAAATTTCAATAATGATAATGATTATACCATTTGTTCACATTGTTAGACTACAAAAGGAAGGCTAATCCATTTCTTTTGTATAATCTGTTTTTTTTCGTGGCTTATATATGCAGGAAAAAAAATCAATCTACGTCTCGCATTTCTCCTCAGGACCAGAGGATAAAAACAAAAGGCCTATAAACCTGTATACCAAATATGACCAATTGTTTAAAATAATTTCAAATGTATCAATCCTGAATGGTTGTTGATGATCATCAACTGCCGAAACTATTTTTCTCTACGTCTTTTATCTCTCTCTCTCTCTCTCTCTCTCTCTCACTCTCTCTCTCTCTCTCTCTCTCTCTCTCTGTGCCATTACTGGTTTACCTCTATAAAACGCTTGGAGTTTTAATAAAGCCTCTAAGTCTTATGAGACTTCAGTGGATGTATATTACACGCATACCGAATAAGTGAAAGTAATAAGATACAGTTCTCGATCAGAGATCATTTTGACCTATGTGCTTATTTGGTATAAAAGCTTGAAAAAAAAAAATCTGATAATTCAGCATGTTTGAAATTTAGATTTTCTTTAGCAGAAAACTGGAGCGTTTTTGAGATCTGTGTTATCATCATCTTAAGACGTTGTTGTTATTACTGATGTGTTTATTTACAGATTCCTAAATAAAATGTTTACAAATACTTATCTCTCTTTATATATGAGACGATGGCAATATCTCCGTCGATACTGTCTCATTGATATTCCACATCGAATTTCGATAAAAAGAATGCATTATATTATAACACATGGATGCGGCTTTAGTTAATGATAAAACAATACTTTTTGAGATGGAAAAGAATTTTGTATCTACTTTCCGTTTATCAACAAATTTTTAAAAAGAAGTTGAAATGTTCACCATATAATAAGCCATGGAAAATAAGAACCTTTCCCATTTCAAAAGCCGGAAAAATAAGGACTGGCATTCATAGATAATTGCTTTATGATATTGTAATATTCGAATGAAATCTAAGGCAATTTTCTAACACTGGCCATTCATAAAATAATTACTTTATAATATTTCAAAATTCAAATGGAATCTAAGGAAATTTTATAGTACTTTCCATTCAAAAAGCATTTACTTTATAATATTTTAGAATTCGAATGGAATGTAAAACAATTTGATAGTTCAGATTACACATAAATGCTTACAAGCCATATGGTCCATATTTTTCCATCAGCTTTTGATGAGTCAAAAGTCATCTAAGCTCAGAAAGTTAATTTATAAATGTGACAGTTATAAACCAAATACACTGACTCACAACAATTACATTAAGACAAACCAAAATTCCGTACCGTCCAATCGTACGAAAAGTTGGCGGAAAGAGTTTTGTTAATGGGTTGGTCCAACATATGATACGTACTAAATGTCTTCATGCGAATAAAAAATTCTTTTCGAGATAGCTCAAACAATTCTGGCAATGACAGCCACAGGTTTGACGTAAAGCTGGTCGTCTGCTGAGCGAAGTTCTGGTTAGAGGTTGTGAAAATGGACACCAAGAACTGGCACGCTCTGTCGGCATAAAAGCCCTTGGGAAATTCATTTTCATTTAGTGCCAGAAACCTCACCGCAAAATATTTTTTTGAAACAAAAAAGGACACTTAACCCTTTCTGGAAATATATATATATATATATATATATATATATATATATATATATATATATATATATATATATATATATATATATATATATATATATATATATATATATATATATATATATATATATATATATATATATATATATATATATATATATATATATATATATATATATATATATATATATATATATATATATATATATATATATATATATATATATATATATATATATATATATATATATATATATATATATATATATATATATATATATATATATATATATATATATATATATATATATATATATATATATATATATATATATATATATATATATATATATATATATATATATGTATATATTGTCAAGTGGGAATCCATTCTGGAAGCAGACCCAAACCTCCAAACTGTGTTCCACCCCAAAATAATGTAATTTGGCACTCATATGTAACTGAGGAGGGCGTGAGAAACTCAGCCCCTATGTAAATTTCTCTCCATGCTCCCCTTTTGGTGCATCTGTTTATCTTCTCTAAAGACCTGCTGACTGCTTGAATTACCTCTTTTCAGATAAAAGGCGAATGGAGACAAAGCCTACCGAAAATCCGCCAGAAAGGATGAGTTCCCCATAAAAACTGGCGAACATGGGTTGCCAGAAGTCACCAGGATTTGGGAAAGATCCTAATATAGAAAACGAGGGCACGACCGCCATTCTTGTGACGATAGTAACCTCAATCAATCATCATTCAGATAATGGCTTCCTAGGTAGAAGAGTTAATTGAAGACATCATCAGAGCTCCTACTACTATATTTACCATTGTGAATAAAGATGGTGTACAAAATGACCACCATGAAACATTTTGCTTGGTAACTCTGCAACAAAGAAAGATGGAGACATAAAAATTTTTATCTATTCCTACATTTATGAGGCCAGAGAATCTTTTTCTAGCATTTCTATTGGGCTATTATCAGTATTACATCTGGGAAAGGGACCCCATAATGCTACTGAAAAATATACAGGCATAAGACTATGATGGAGTATGATAACAAAATATCTTATCTATGTTTGACTACAGTCTCAATGTCTCTTTTTTTTAATCCTGAAATGATGTAAGATTTTAAAGATGCATGGTGTCACCCTTTAGTGTGATGAAATTCAACATTATAGTTACACCTCACATTATGATTACACATCACATTCGCAGCTACTCAAAGCCGTGCATATAAGCCCAAGCCTGTAGCATTTTTGGACTTGAAAGAAGCAGGGGGGTATATTTGTGAAGGAGTCAGGTAGCTCAGATACAGATTTTACCCTCTCTGGCCCAAACTGTTCTGGCTGACGCTCTTACCCCCGGTTTTCTTTGGCAGGATGCTGGAATACCAAAATACTGGTCCCAGCTGAAGGGGTGTGATCGATGTTATCCATAACAGCAGTGGTAAACAACCCCTTTGTCAAGACAGGTGGACAGACTACACCATCTTCCACAATCTCGGTGACAGTGGTATCTCCCATTCGGGCTAGTATCTCCAGCACCCTGTCATAGGAAATACTCATGCCATGATCATGAAGCATTTTTACCAGGTTTCTATTCCTGGTTTTGGCATAGATAGCCACTGTCACCAAGAACACTGGAAAAGGAGTTTCCTTATCCTTTGAGTGTCGATGTACACTTGCTCCTTCCTTCTGTTTTGAGAAGCAGTTGTACTGCAGGAACTGAGCAATAGCCAGGTCTGACTTTGATGAGGCAAACCTTAGCTGTGACTTTATGTCTGCTCCATGTTTGACCATACTAGTGAACTGGAGCAGACTTTGAGGTGTGGCATCATTAAAGCATCTTTCACCAAAGGCGGCGTCAAACCTGGACTGATGATCCAGAATATGCTTCCTCAGTATCTTTGCTGCTTTAGGAGTCACAGTGTCTCTGAGTAGTCCGATGCCTGAGATAAGGGCTAAAGCTACATCTTTCTGCATGGCAAGCAGCACATTTCTTCTTTTTTTGTGTGTTTCTAATTCAGGGATTTCTGCTAACAATTTGTCCTTTAATTTTGTTGTATTTACAGTGGATGAGACAATGCCCAATTGTTCCAGGTGCTGCTGGTATAATTGGGATATGCAAGAACATCCAAACTCAAGCTGGTTTCAATTATATAATTAACCAGCTCCAGTCGATATACATCTGGTTCTTCACTGTGACATTGTTTTTTCTCAAGTTTTCTAAGATGGGACCCTTCCCTATTGTAAAGGCCAGTGAGACATACAAGCTGGTATTTCAGCTCTTGTGCAATTGCATCACCTGCACCTAGTTTTGCCAATAATTTACCATCATTAAGTGTGTGAGTGCACTCATGAGACAGGTGCCACATTTGAACAAAAAATGTGTGCTTCATTGTCATGACTCATTTGATGCTGCTTAGCATGCTTTTCCTGTGGTTCACTTCCTTCAACTGTAGATCTTTGCTTTCTTGCGCAATCAAGTTTTGCATTATTAAACATGACCCTACAGCTCTTGTGGTATTTTGCCATGTTTTGTTGCAGTGTTGCCTCTATGCCACTGCCTTCGTCCAGCCTTGCTGCGGCATTTCAGCAATCTCCTGGAACAATGGCACATTTGTTGAAATCATTTCGTACCCATCATGTTCAGGATTATGATGTACCAAGGCCAAAGGTGAAGTTAGACCTTCATTTTTCTTGTCGTCCAGGCAAAGACAACATTTGCTCCAGTCGGTCTTCCTTTTCCCTGTGATTGAATTTACACTTGCCATTATGAGCTCTTGACTAAGGCCGAGGGCTATCCTTTTACCACCTTAACCCTTAAACGCCGACTGGATGTATCATACGTCGACTAAAATTGTGAATAAAGATGGTGTACAAAATGACCACGGAGTGGACATACGGTACGTCGACTAAAATTTTTTTTTTTAAATATTTGCGGAAAAATAATTATAGGCCTAGTTTGCGAAAGGTTTTCAATCATGCGCCTTGAAGGATGCTGGGAGTTCATGGATCATGCTGTTGTTTTGTTTACAAGCGTCACCTAGCCGCGCATGCACCAATTTCTTCCTTCTCGCACTACAAAGCATCAGCAGCGCATCGTCGGAGAGCGATTTCTTGACGCATTCATGTTTTGCAGAAATTTTGCAAGTGTTAGCGTATTTGTGACGCAACAGGACGTTTGCAGAGATGTCCCAACGTCGTCAGGACCGTGAAAGGTGCGTATTGCCTGTCGGTAGTGAGCGTGTGAGGAGAGTTTTATATTGGGATGCTGGAGAGGGACTAAGCACCCAAAGTGACCCAGCTTTTCAATGCTGTGTTGTGCAGCCACGTGTGGCCGAAGGGGACCAAGGACAACATCCGTGCTTTTTACGACCCCTAGGAAGCATCGGGGTGTCCTGAGGGGCATCCTTAAGCATTTGGGCGGCCTCCAACAAAAGGACATTGATCAGTACTTGTTGGAGCTTGATCGAGAGCAGGTGGAAAGTCCTCATTTTGATGGCAGTTGGTCATCTAGTGACGAGGACATCACACCCGATGTCAGTGATGACGAGTATTTGCCCCCAATGTCCGTATGCGAGCCACAGGAGGAAAGTCAACTGGAGTTTAGTGGTTTCAGTGCGTATGAGGGAGAGTCTGAGGAGGAGGATGAGGCACTGATTGTGGCTGATGGGGATGAGACAGAAAGTGATGGTGAAAGTGAGGGAGATGGGGCCAGTGTGGAGGGTGGGAGTGCGAAGTCGTGCCCGCGCGCGCACGGGCCTGTAGAAGGTTGCAACGTCGCGGCAGCTTGGGTGAAGGCCGTTTGTCCGAAAGTGATGAGGGGTGATTGGAGGACCCCACCCCACTCTTCCTGACTCGGGAATTGCTGGAATACCTCGTTGCAGAGACAGTGGATTACGCTCGGTACTACCGGTAGGAACTGCAGACGACACTGTCGTATCGCTGGCGGGGCTGCAACCTCACAGACATAGCGCATTTTTTGAGGCTCCACATTTTTTTTGGAATGATGCCTGCTGCCGACATCAGGCAATACTGAAGGCGGAATATTTTCTTAAGTACACCCAATGTGCCCGGCATTATGCCCTGTGATAGTTTCCTGGCATTGGACAGGTATTTCAACGCCTCCAACCGAAGGGCCATACCCCGGAATAACCCCAGTGTTGGACTACATTCGTGAACGGTGCCAGTTTCTTGTGGTTCCTTCCAAGAACCTTTCTTTGGATGAGGGGATGATGCCATACAAAGGGTGTCTAAGTATAAAAGTGTACAAACCCAAGAAGCCAAAGAAATATGGTGTGAAGTTATTTTTTTTTACGGAATCCAACACTGGATACATCGTGGACTTCTCGGTGTATTCTGGGGTCTTCTCCATGCTGCGTGACACTGTCTTCGGTCCCGTGGATCGTTTCCGTAACCAGGGATACCACCTGTTTATGGATAACTATTATAACTCAGTATCCCTGGCCCAGGAACTGTATGAAGCAGGTGTGCACGTCAGCGGTACCCTTCGGTTGGTGCGTGGGGCCCTGAATGTCCTCAAGAGGTTCGCTAGCCAGCCACAATATCTGGCAAGAGGAGAGACAGAGTGGCGCGGAAGGGAGATGTCTTCGTCATCTGTTGGAAGGGGGTCCGACTCGTGCCCATGATTACGACAAGTCATGAGCCCATCCAAGAAGAGATCGTTCAGCGGAAGGAGACAAGTTGGCAGGGCCAAGTTACGTATGAGGAGTTTCATGTCCAATGGCCTACTGTCATCGGGCACTACAATAGGCACATGAGAGGAGTTGATCTCTTTGATCAACTCATCCAGTATTATCCCTTCGCCAGGAGAACCAGGAGGTGGACACAGAAGCTCCTCAAATACCTCCTTCAGTTGGCCCTCCAGAATGCCTACATCCTCTACTGTGGGTACAATTCGGACACCCGGAGGATGTCCCACATCCAGTTTCTTGAGGTGGCCGGGAATGCCCTCATAAACTTTAATCCAGAGGAGTGGCCTTCCAACACCGCCCCCCTGCCCCGAGATCCAGATCTGCCCCGAGAGGATAGGGCAGATGTCGCTTGGAGGGCCAACCTCGGTCTTCCTGCTCCTGCCAATGCCGCCCCTGCTGCCGCCACCCCTGCTGCTGCCGCCCTTGATGATGCCGCACCTGCTGATGCCACCCCTGCTGCCGCCGCCCTTAATGATGCCGCCCCTGCTGTCGCCGCCCTTGATGATGCTGTCCTCCCTCATATTTCAATGTCCCATCAGGTAGTGGACCCTATGTGTCAGTTGCAGGCAGGGATCACACATTTGAGCTCCTAGAAGGGCGTAAGCGGAAACGGTGCCGGGTGTGCCATATGAATGGCAGAAGAAGAGACACCCGGTACGTCTGTCGCACCTGCAAGGTAGCACTTTGCAGGTTCAGGGAGTGTGACCGCAAGTACTACTCTGTGGTCATATATTGGAGTGCGGCCACCCGAGGGACACTGGAGGGTGCAGCGGACCGCTGAAGGGCGGCACATCTGCAGTAAGGGAGCGCGTCTCCCTCCTCCACCTGTGCCTCGTCATGTCGAGAGGAAAAAAATGCAAGACTCTTCAATGGAGGAGGGAGAAAACAAGAACAGAACGAAGATTCAGGATTACAAGTGAGTATTCTGCATAGATTTTATATTTAGTTTTATATCTATTACAAGTTTTTATATATCTGTGTTTATTGGTGTTTTGCATATTATTTCATTTTATGCAAGAAAAAAGTTTTTCACCTTCATTCCTTTTAGTTATGTATTCGTACCAAAATAAAAATAAAATATAATATTATATATATATATATATATATACATATATATATACATATATATATACATATATATATATATATATATATATACATATATATATATATATATATATACATATATATATATATATATATATATGTATATATATGTATATATATATATATATATATGTATGTATATATATATATATATATATGTATATATATATGTATATATATATGTATATATATGTATATATATATATGTATATATATATATATATATATGTATATATATATATATATATATGTATATATATATATATATATATGTATATATATATATATATATATGTATATATATATATATATATATGTATATATATATATATATATATGTATATATATATATATGTATATATATATATATATATACATGTATATATATATATATATATATACATGTATATATATATATATATATATGTATATATGTATATATGTATATATATATATATATATATATGGGTCTTTTTTGGTAAGCAAAAAACTAACATTCTAGTGATAATCAATCATTTACCTTCATATTGCAACAAAAACTTTTTCCTTCCCTCCTCGCGCGGTAACTGCTGAAAATCTCAGCATTTCTTGAGTCACCTTGTCGTAATTTTCGCACCGTTTTATATTAGGCGTTACATAAAATGTTATGCATGAAAATGTGGGCAATTTCATTTAGAATAAAAAAAAAATAACTCATGGTTGTAACTTTTATCAGTTTTTAAATATTTTCATATAAATCACGATAAGTGGCAAAATTTCAACCTTCCGTCAACTTTGACTCGACTGAAATGGTCAAAAAACGAAATTGTAAGCCAAAACTCTTAATTCCAGTACCATACAATCATTTATCTTCATTTTGCAACAAACGGGAAGTCTCTAGCACAATATTTCGATTTATGGTGAATTTAAAAAAAAAAAACTTTTCCTTCCCTCTGCGCACGGTAACTCTGCTGAAAATCTCAGCATTTCTTGAGTCACCTTGTCGTAATTTTCGCATCGTTTTATATTAGGCGTTACATAAAGTGTTATACATGAAAATGTGCGCAATATCATTTAGAATACAAAAAAAAACAAAAATAACTCATGCTTGTAGTTTTTGTCAGTTTTGAAATGTTTTCATATAAATCACGATAAATATAAAAAAATCGAACTTCGGTCAACTTTAACTCGACTGGAATGGTTGAAAAATACAATTGTAAGCTAAAACACTTACAGTCTAGTAATATTTAATGAATTACCTTCATTTTGCAACAAACGGGAGTCTCTAGCACAATATTTCGATTTATGGTGAAGTTTTGAAAAAAAAAAAAAAAATTTTACGTCTGCGCGTTACAAATTCATGAATCATTTTGTGATAATATTTTCTCTGTGTTGCTTTGATCGTTTTACAATTTGTTGTATACCAAAATCATCGCAATTCAGTGTACAATGCAAAAAAAAAACATTTTTTCGCACTGTCATATATTCCAATATTTATATATGATAATGATATTTTTTTTATTTCTGATGGTTGCATACTACACTTCAGGCAATAAAAAAAAGGAGCCAAAATGAACTCTTAATCTTAAAAACTAAGTGTCCTGTGATTTAAAAAAAAAAAACTTTTTCTCCGCTTCGGCGCTCACTCCCGAACGCCGCCGGCATACGGGAGACGCTTTTGTAAATAGAGGCTCGGCGTTTAAGGGTTAATCTGATATGCACATTAATGTATGGGATACAACTAGGTTCGGTCACCCTACACTTAGCCCGATCATTCATCCAGTGTCATTAAGTCCCATGTGATATGTACACCAACCAGGTAAGTACATGAGCAAACCATGTAGAGCCCTATTTACCCTTGGCTTGGCTCTCCTGCCCTGGCACCTCCTGTCAATTCAGGTGTGGCTGTCTAACTAGAACTACCAACTATATATATATTTTCTACCTGCTAATAGATATGGGGCTATTAGACAGCATTTGGGACACTAAACTACTAAACTACACTAGAGCAAAGCTAGGTAAAGCATAAGTAAAGCAAGATAAGCTGACACGGAACCCCATGCTGAGTTACACAGTAGTGAAGTCACCAATGTGCCCTGGTTATGTGCTGACATTCACTCTTTTAAACTGAAACTAAAGATGAAACCACCACCTAAATTATATATTGACTTTAAAGCTCTTATATTGAACAGGAAGAAATTTTTCCATGCCTACTGAATCGTGAAACGCGATTATTTTAGGATTTTGGATGCCATATTGGATGACATCTTTCTTTATATATGCTGTATGAAATATTTAACAGAAATACAATTTACTTTTCCTTGTTGACCCTGCCTAAAATGTGTATAACCAAAGCAAATGCATAAAAACATGACCAAAGTCACATGAGTCTCATGTTAAAACTTCGACTTGTAGCCATCTTGAAAAATAGCGGCCATTTTGGAATTTTGAGTGGACAACCAGTAATTTTCAAAAAGTGGCCCATGGAGAAGATATGCAACAGATTTCATGCTTGCATCAGTAACTGAAGCATTTTAGTGAAAAAATTATTTTATCTGCTGCACTATCCGGTACTGTTAGCAGGATTCGAGCCGATATCCTGGGTATCAGCATGAGGTCAGTTTGGAGACAAGCATATCCAAAGAGCGTGAAGAATTCGAGAAGTTCAGAGGGCATTAAGGCTATTACAACTACCCACACATATTTATGTATGTTTACATATATGTATCAAATATGTATATATATATATATATATATATATTTATATATATATATATATATATATATTTATATATATATATATATATATATGTATATATATATATATATATATATATGTATATATATATATATATATATATGTATATATATATATATATATATACATATATATATATATATATATATACACAGTATATGTGCGTGCGTGTGTGTGTGTGTATATCGCTCAGCTGTGTTTGTGGAAATGAAAGTTCCTCGGGGAGAAATACAGGGATACAAGCAGAGCATAAGGGTTGGAACGAGACTCAAATAGTGGATTTGGCAACGTATCCTCCTGCATTTTAAGAAGGTGTGAATTCAGAACTGGCACCAGAAGTTCCTGGTGTTCGAAAATAAACCACATAAAATTGGCGGAAGACCGCTGTTTATAAATATATATATATATATATATATATATCATTGTAGGGTGACGTATTTCAAAGCAATAAGATATGAATTATATTCCAAAATCTGACGAGACGGCGACCTGTTGAGAGACTGAGGAAGAGGTATTGTATGTCATTAATTCCACATTCCCAACATAGGGAGGCCTGCACATCGTGGAAGAAAGTGTTGAAACTTTAATGTAAGCACAGCTGTTCAAAGATGTTATCATGTCAATAAATGTTATTATTATTACGGACAGGCAAATATTGTAAACAACTACAATTGTTTCAATCAGCTTGTGACAACACTCACACTTAAATTCATACTTTCACGCTCGACTTTTTTAGGTTTACAAATATTAGGCAACCAGCGTCATTCAATGTTTAATTCACTGTGTGTATATGTATATATATATATAAATATATATATATATATATATATATATGTGTGTGTGTGTGTGTGTGTGTATATATGTGTATATATGTATATATATATATATATATATAGCAATATGTGGTTCCAAGAAAAGAATAACTAAGCTCGAAGCGACACTCATGCTTTAACTGCTACCCTAATGTACAGTGGAGTACATTAACTTTTGCTTCAGAACAATATTGAACAGATTTTATATCCTCGATTTCATCAGAATTTGCAGACAAAGGTTGATTTCCTCTACTTTGCGTGATTGCTTTTCTTGTCTTCTCAATCACTTTGGATTACTAATGATGATCCCTAACAACCAAGAAATACTGTTACGTTGGATTAGGACTTTAATAAGCAATTCTGTAGTTAATGGGTTCGAGTAATATCCATTTGCATTGTGCTCAGAGATCCTAATGAGAAATACAAGTCATAGATTGGCCAAGTCTAGAGGGATTATTTGAAGATGAAAGGGATGGGGGATTAAATCTGAGAGCGGGGGGCGGGGAGAGGAGGTGGCTCATTTCGTGCAGTATAAACCTTTATTAATAACTGAAATGAATTGCGAGTCAGTTCACTCGGCCCTGACCTGCACCTTAATGCGATTATACATTCCGCGTTAGCTAAGCAGCCTTTTATGGTGCCATTCTTTGTTTTACATCATACGAATTTTTTTTATTACTTTGTCGGAGGTTTTTGTTCACGTCTTAACGCTTGACACTTTTTCTCATAAAAAAAAAATATGACTTACTCATGGGAAAGCTAGAGGTTGCAAAGGGGAAGCAGTTAAATAAAATTGATAACAATTAACTATAGATGAATAGTAAGAGCGGAAGGG
This sequence comes from Macrobrachium rosenbergii, assembly GCA_039081455.1. Lineage (NCBI taxonomy): Eukaryota > Metazoa > Arthropoda > Malacostraca > Decapoda > Palaemonidae > Macrobrachium > Macrobrachium rosenbergii. The sequence continues at coordinate 44,738,939 of JANJGK010000020.1, read as the reverse complement.
TAGCAGCGCTAATAGATATTTCCAATGCCACTGAAAGGAAACAGAAAAGAGGAGAAAATATACCGAAAGGACAAACAAAATTTATTTTCTTGTCGAATGGACATTAATCTTCTACTCAGCTGTGTCCTTTTCCTCTTGAAAAAATAAGAAGGGGAGAGGTGATAAAAAAAGAAACGGCAAGAGGGGACAGAAATAAGATAACCAATTTTCCAACCATAAACTTTGATCTCTGACAGACATTTGATCACGCATATCGAAATGCACACTTCTCTTTCTCCCTCTCTTGCAGTGAACTGACCGAGAAGGGCATCGTGGAAATGTCTGTCTATTGTCCAAAGCAAAAGCCTTGTTAATGAACGATAACCAACCTGGACTGTAGTAGGATGCAACAGAACAGGTCTCTTCAGCAATCTGTAACAAAGTTGCTAAATTAGTTTTTGTCTAATCTATCTATCTATATATCTATTATCTATCTATCAATTAGATAGATAGATAGGTAGATAGATAGATAGATAGATAGGCAGATTCTGTCATTCTTGTACATTTCGCTGTCAAAGGAAAACTACACAATAGTTTGAAGCAGAAATGTTGGTTTTTCAGATTCGCACGATGGGATTAGAGTAACTGCGGTTCCCCAAGTGACTAACAATTTGAAGTCGATGATCCGTTTGTCTTTAAAGAGATTATAGACGATAAGATATTGTGCACAATTCATAAAATTGCTCCAAAATTTTGATTATCCGGGGTGCATACCAGTGCCTCTTATACTATGTCAATGCAGTGTATTTTAAAGCTAAATGCAATGTCTGAGTGTGATATTGAGATTCAGATAGTTGCTCAATTCTAATAATGTGCTCTTGATAATAGACAGACATACAAATAAACACAGTGAACTAAAAACACAACCTTTTTAGATAATAAAAAGAGGTCATAACGGAAAAATGGCAGCTACGGATGGCAAGTATGAGCACCACGAAGGAGGGGGTGGGGTGAGTGTGGCAAATGGGGTCAGTGCGAGAAGTGAAGTAGGTGAGAAATTACAGAAATGGAGTGTTTACTAGACATCGTGAAGATATCAGCTGAAACCCCAGCACTGTTACGCAAAAAAGTATACCCTGTGAGAGGATTCTGTACACGTAGGCAACAATTCTGGGAGGCACAACATATTGTCAGGAAAGCTGAACCACCATTATTGCCAGCCAGACACCATCCTTTTGGTATATGAAACGCCATCCTTTTACCCTCTGGTACTGTGTAAAAACGAAAAAAACATACTGGAACGCCTTTCTAGAATTTTCGTTCACCAGCCAGTGGCATTCTTCTATTATATAAGTGAAATTGTGTTTTTCTCCTTAGAATATCATTATCAATCATACAGATAATAGTATATAAACGAATGGCAAGAAAAAAATAACTTTAAGAAAGTTTAGGAAATTCACTTTAGTTATACAGGATGAAGAGTCAAGGAGGATAACAAAAGTTGATTCCAAATTTTGAGAATGATTACGGGAAAATCTACTCATTAATTCCGATATTTACATGAAGAAAAAAAGAAATATAAATTACACAATGCTTTTTGACAGCACACTAGCAAAAACTACAAACATTTCAACAATCTGACTACCTACTTTTTTACAAAACAGAATGACAGAGAAATTCAAGTGACTCTCGTAAACGGTGAACAGGCGGTCTTTCAGCGCCTCATCGCTAAGACCATTGGTCATTAACTATGTTGAGTCTAATATTTCGGTAAGTGACACTGCTTGCCAGCGTAGCGTCAGCAAAACCACCGCATATAGACGGATATGACGAAAGAGAGGAGGGGAAATGTAAATGCGTCGCAGGTCGCTGTTGCACTAGGCCTGTTGTTCTCGAAGCTCAACGGATCATTGACGTGGCTCGCTTAAACCCCTTAGCAATAGAAGTTGTAATCAAGAGGGATAGTAAGTTTCTAGTTGATGCACAAACCAGCCACAGACAAAATACTAAGAGAGAGAGAGAGAGAGAGAGAGAGAGAGAGAGAGATTTGTTCGTCGAGTTAACTGTCTACAGTACTTTCTTTCATTTACACTGACGAAAATTTGTAATTATTTTGTATCAAGTGTTTCTTTGACTTAGTAATGCAGAATGAATGAGGTTATATAAATTACAAAATATGCTAATAATAAATAATTCACTAGAATGCCATTTATCAAAAGTTCTGTTCATGACATGCAAACATTTCACGTAAATCACAATCGAAATGTTACAAAGGCTAAAAGCGTACTTTCATGAACCATGTTTATTATAGTAACTTAGGAGAAAATAGAAATATTTATAAATGCTAATAGATTTAGATAATAGCAATATCCTTTGATTTATTAACGTTGCTACAATATCAGAATAAAATGAAAATTCCAGTTGAAAAAGGAACACGGGGGGAATTTATGAAATACATCACAGCAAGTGTGAGCTGGCTTCTTGCACAAAGTATAATGTTGCCAGAGGCCAGATAGAATTTTTTTGGCTGTTGTCCGAAATATTTTGGAGAGTTTCTTTTGGAAGGGAGAAGACAACTGTCCCTGTGAGAAGAGGCAGCTCAGTGATTAATAGATGACAAGTCGTTTAATCGGCAGCCAAGTTTTTGAGATTCTCCCTTAGAAAGTATTAAATTCTGACCATTTCTCCAGTTTTTTCTCTATGGCAGTCTCTTGGAGCGTTCCTCTCTCTCTCTCTCTCTCTCTCTCTCTCTCTCAGGAGTTTCTTATACATGATATGAAAACACATATCATGTTACACCAACCTTTTACCGTTGTATGCCTCCTGGCAGAAGTCAGTATGACCAAAGTCGTTTTCAGCGATAGCTATTTAGCGAAGGTTCATTTACTTATTATAGTCGACGGACCGTTTCCTTCGTCGACCATAATAAGTAAATGGAAGGAAATGTGAACAGTATTACCTCACTGAAAAGCTTGCCTGAAGATAAAAATAAGCGAAGACTGATTCAAAATCTAGATAAAAAGATAGTATCGACGAGTAATGCCGTTGACCTTAATAAGAATTGCATATATATATATATATATATGTGTGTGTGTGTGTGTGTGTCTGTGTGTGTATATGTATATGTATATATATATATATATATATATAAATGTTGCATGGTCGCTTAACACGGATTTACGGAGACCTCTTCTTTTTCCTTTAATTGAAGTACAGATAGTTACTAAATGTACACATACATGCTTAATAACTGTCTGCATTTATGTAGAATGAAAGGGCTGAACCATTTAGTTACATGTATTCATTGCTTAAAGTTATTAATGCTTGTGTAAGTTTTTGAATTATTATTTGCATGTCTTTGTGTGTGTGCGCCTGTGTGTAAGAGAGAGAGAGAGAGAGAGAGAGAGAGAGAGAGAGATTATGCCAATTCCATGATTATGATTCCTAATTCCTCCAATTGCATTCCGCTCTTGACTTCTCTTGAGGTTCCAAGAAACTCTAGATATTGACCTAAATTAACGCTGATGAGTTACTCGACATATTTAATGAATCTCCAAGAAGGGATTAGGCATTTAATTGGCACTGAAATCATATCGCGTTCTTCATATACACATTATGAGATTTAAAGCTGGTGAACAGTAAGAGAGAGAGAGAGAGAGAGAGAGAGAGAGAGAGAGAATCGACTTTCAAGGTACATTGCACTTCCATACTTTTATCTTTAAATCAATGCTCGTTATCGCTGGAACGAACAAACAATTTTCAACGGAACTGAGATTTTTTTTATTGTATACTATACTCATGATTATTTAACTCACTAAGCTTTACCTGATGATCATAATCATAACCTTTAAAAGGTTTTCCGATTATCAACGTTTCCTACTGAGGAATTCACAAATAAATCTATTTTCTTGTGTAGGAGTATTTCAAATTTTTACGTTTTTATGTTTGTGCACGTATTTGCTTTCCATCCGTGTACATTTTTCATATTTCTTAATGTTAAAGTTTTTCAAACAGAATGATATGGAACTTAAAACTTTTATTTCTTGAGATCTTGGATAGATAAAATAAAAACAATCTACCGGTTCATGTAAAAAAAATATATATATATGTATGAACAGGTAAAGAAATTCTGGATTGCGGGCGTATTCATTTGAATTTAAGAAGCAGACTTGACATGAAAAAAATATGAAAGAAATCATTTCAATGATTATTACAAATACTAAGAACTAGTCTTCGGTAAATTATTATTTGAAAAAAATATTTGTTTCATATTATTTTACATTAAAATTCTGAGAGTAGTTTTTTCGAAAAATTACACCTACAAAGAAAGAATTAATACGTATTTAATTTAATTATTCCTCTTCTAGTGTTCCCCAATATTAATAGAAGTATGCTATGTTTTCTACCTAATTAGAAGAAATATGCTTTGATTTTTCATAATTAATTTTCAAAATAATGTTTCATACATCTTCTACGCCAGGTTTCTGAAAGCTGTATGTATCTCTAATTTCTTCACAACTGTATACAAAACTCAGCTCTGGAAAATGAGGATTAAGGACACATGATATGGAAGTGCTTACAAATAAGAAATAACAGTTACAGAGAAATTGTTTCTGTTGTTATGGGCATACGAATTTCAGAAGCTTTTCATAACCCCTTATTTGATAATAATAATAATAATAATAATAATAATAATAATAATAATAATAATAATAATAATAATAATAATAATAATAATAATAATAATAATCCAGTGATGAAAACACAGTCTTCGTGTTTCTCTTAACTGGTTAAGAAAAAGCCACTTTATACAACAAAATTTAAGTGAGTAAATACAGAATAGGAGTTTTCGACCTTCACTAAGGTCCTCTTCAGCTGTACTGAGAAAAAATGGCCAAGTTTACAAAGACAAAGGTACAAATACATATCATTTTTAAAAGGGCAATTAGAATGGAAAGTGCTAGTCCGGGGGTCTTCCTTGAACATCATCATTTCTTGAAGGCATCTTCTTGTTATTGTATAGGTAATTAAGTCATTTGCTGTCCGAAGGGGCAATTCCTTCCAAAATATCCAATTGTAGATTGGCTGCCAGGCATATGAACTGGTCTGTGAGAACGTCTTCGGACGTGAAGGCCTTGTTTCCTTGGAAAGATACAACTATCTGATGACTGCTTCCTCTACTATTCTTCTTTTATTGGTATTATGCGACTTGCAGATAATCTTTGTCTTGTGAAAAGAAATCTAATGGTCCAAATCAAGACAGTGGTTGGCTACGGCACTATTACTGGCCCCGGTCCTACATACGTTTTTGTGCTCGGCTTATACGACCGAGCAAGCTCTTCCAGTCTCCCCTGCATACACTTGGGCACAATGTTTACAGGGAATAATGTAGACACCAGGATTTAATTCAGGATTCTTAACAGAATTCTTGCAGAGTTTCTGTTTTAACGAGTTGTTAAAGGTAAACACCAAATCAATTTTCTGTTGATCCAAAATCCTGCTGGTTTGCTCTTTTAGCATTGTTAATTCTTTGAAATAAGTCAGTTTTAGAACGTTTTTGAAGTTCACTTGGGTTTTGTTACTATTGTTGTAGAATGACCTTTTAGCGGTAGATAAGGCTAAGGAAATGAAATGTTTTGGATATCCTGACTGACCAAATGTATCGTGTATGTGGTTGATCTCTCTCTCCAAAAACTGTTGGTCACAAATTCTATGAGCCTGAAAGAACAATTCTGAGAGTACTCTCTTCTTAACATAGGTTGAGTGATTAGAAAAATAATGTAACTCACTGAGTAGGTGGGCTTTCTATAAACATTAAACGCGTATTGATTACCTGATCGGTGTACTTCAACGTAGGGAAATGGTAAAACGCCATTATTTTCCCATTTAACGCCAAATTCAATATCCGAAGAAAGGTTATCAAGTGCCGTGAAGAACGAATTAAAACATTATTGTGGGGAAATATTTCAAAAATATCGTCAACATATCGAATCCATAAGATAGGACGTAAGCTTAGAGGAATTGTTATAAGTAATTCAGTCTCAAAATACTCCGTAAACAAGTTAGCAATTACTGAAGAAAGAGGAGAACCCATAACGACTCAGAATTTTTGTTGGTATATTTTGCCATCAAAACTAATAATGGTGGATTCAACGGAAACCTTCACCAATTAAAGGAATGGTTTAATGGCAATAGGAACAAAAAGTATACCTTCTGAATATTTTCTTTCTAGAAAAGATAAAACATCTACAATAGTGAACAAAGCTTTAACATCAAAACTAACCATCCGTTCACTCAAATTACAGTTCCTTAATCTTTCAATGAAGTTGGAGGAGTGCATTAAATGGGCTTTTGAAAACTTTCCTAAGTAAGGGGTGAGGGAATCGGCCAACCACTGTGCCAACTTGCAGTAGATGAGGGAGACAGCCTTCTTTATGAATTTTAGGAATTCCGTAAAAATAAGACATAATCGGCAATATTACGTTAAATTGGGAAGGACAGGCACCTTTTCTTCATTATCAAGATTACTGACGATTTGTTTGACTTTCGAACTGAAATTCGGTTGTAACTGTTTAATGGCTGGAGGTCTTGCTAATAAAGTATTGGTATTTTCATCAACTGACAACCTATAAGCCATTAAAGGATATTCAGCTTTATCCATGATAACGACTGATCCTCCCTTACCAACCCTCATGACCTTGATATTTGTGTTCTTAACGAGAGAAACTAAAGCTAACTGATATCTTTCAGGGTTGAACCCGTCTTTCATTGTGTAGGGGGAAGTGAGAAATGATCCAACTTCTAACAAAATTGATGTCCATTTTGGAATTAAAATATTTAAATTTATCAACGGAAATTAAGCGATTTATTAAATCCTCTGCGCTAGATTCAAGACGAAAACTCAAGACCAGCCACAAAAGCTCTCTTTGGTGAGAAGAAATATGGGATCAACTTACATTCATTACATTTTCGCTTTCAGTAAACATACTCCAGGGGGAATTTCCTCATAACCCGCGTAACTTTACCCTAACAATGCCTTCATGCCTGGCACCAACCGCAGTAGCGAGATCACCGGCAACACCTGTTCTGTATTTACTCACTTAAATTTTCTTGTATGAAGTGGCGTTTTCTTAACCAAATAATAATAATAATAATAATAATAATAATAATAATAATAATAATAATAATAATAATAATAATAATAATAATAATAATAATAATAAAACATTGGGGTCGACGTCAAAAATCGGAAAATATCATTCAGGTCTACATCACACAAAACCGTACTATTATCGCAAACAAATCAAAGTTGGAAAATCGTGTTACTGGGCAATATACGTAATAATCTTTGTCCTTTCATTACTCCTTCTGCAGCTGACCTCAAAGCTTCAGTAAAATCCTGTCAGTCAAGAGTCGAATATATTGACTTGCCGTTGCATGTGAAAACACCAAAGGACAGCTCGCTGAAAAAAAAACAAAAATTATGGAAAGCTCAGGAAATAACTTTTGTTCAGGGACTCCCCAGACTTGCAACTGAAAATGAAGGTAATATAAGAGTCATGGCTGATAATGAAAAAGTATTAAGCTCTGCATTTATGCTTGACAGACTAAGGTAAGACTTGTCAAACATACCACTGAAAACTAGCTTGGCAGACCAAGACGTCTTAAATCTTCTTACTTAATAGAAAGGCCAGTGGCGAGAAATGCTAACACTAAATGGGATTACCCGCAGACTATCATCCCCGAGCTATGGAATCAAGGAATCGTTTTTCTGGGTATATTATAAGCCAGTGGCGAGAGAGGCTACCTGCAAACTATTGTCCAATCAATACTCTAATCTCTCCATTTTCCTCCCAGACTCCACTCTTCCTCTTTATCTCTCTAAGTTGTCTCTACACATGAACGTTACACGATCGTTTCAGAGGTACCAGCAAAGTAAGGAGTAATATACCTGATTAATAGAAAGCAATGAACAAATGAAAGGTTATTTTTTATTATTTGATAACAAAAATTTTTTCACTTCGAACAAAACTCTCTTTAATTACAAAATATTTTGGCTCAAGTCCCATGTACCAGTTCATCACTAAGATCAAAAGCCATGAATCAATCCAGGAATCAATTGTTGGATAGGTCAGTCACGGAGGTTGAACTATAGACATACATAAACACAACACGGTTAAGGTCAGTAAAACTGAATCATATCTCAAATTATAACCACGAACTAAACCTAATGATACACGGATGGAATTAAAGCAATATCCATGCACATCTAAATACAACAGAGGTCGCATTTGTAGTTATAATTTGAGTTATGGTTCAGTCTTAGTGATCATAACCCCTTTGTATTCATGTAAATCTGTAGCTAGACTTACGGAACTGACCTATCCAGCAATTGAGTACACGACTGATTCAGGTCTTTAGATATCAGGAATGAACTAGGACTGTATATGGGACCTGAACCATAATTCCTTTGATCTAGCAGATTATTTCTTCACTTTGCTTAATTTTGATCTTGATGCCTTTGAAACAGCAAGATATGAAATCATAGCCATCTCACGGTTCTTGAGAGTAGTGGGGAGGTTGAGCTAAGGTTGGATTGAGGGTCGGGAACGGCAGTATGCTCTAAGCCAGACCACTGAATAGTTAAGTGGTGGGACCTTCTATAACTTTTTATTTAAACTTCAGTTCTGGAGCCGTCTTAGGAAACGGAGCGTGTTTCCTGTCTCAATAAAAAAAAATCACTTGATTATGAAGCACTGGTTTTCTGAGGCAGAAATCTGGGATAAGAAGCTCCGAAATACTCGTGTGATGCTTCGAGAGAAATGAATCTTAAAACTTTTGGGCTCAGGTATCAGAAGTGACTCCTTTTAGATGCGAAACTTATTTTGGATCTCTCTCTCTCTCTCTCTCTCAACCACACACACGCACACTCAATGAAAAACAAATACCCGTATAATAATTAAAAATGTTGGCATATAATTCGGCGGGTTTTCCTCTTTAAGTTTGTTTTGTCCCCTGTTTTCAATTGATTTCATTCTCTAAATATTCATCACCTGTACCGAGTTTTTCTGCTCGTAATGTTTGCATAATTTTCATAGCCTCTATATATGATGCATTGCTCTTCGATGTCACAGCTATTACTAGCTCCTGTGCATGGTGAATATGCTGTCCTCTCAGCCATGATGACTAAACATACAGACAGTAAAAAGGAGCCGCCGAAACTACAGTAAGACTTTGATAGGGTTCTAAATAGTAGTAAGTGAAAAAAAAGAATATGAGTAAGATATAGTCTTGAAGGTTAATTGAAAACCAAGAAGATAGAACAATGAACTGTAAAAGACTGAAAGTGGCTGATTTGCCTACGTGTGTTGGTTAAATGTAAAGATATCTAAGTGTTTGTAAAGCACGTGGTAGTGAACTGGATTGTCTATGGAACCCAAGATAGGAACGTATGGAGGGATGGTTGAACCAACTCTAAGTTATATATGCGAAGTATAGACGTTAAATGCAAATAAAAGAAATGAAAGGCGAGGTTTCAGGATAAATTAATTGCTTAGTATCTGTGACAAAACTAGTGTATGAGATAAAAGGGGTCAAACTATTTAAAGATGGTCATTCGTGTGGAAAAGGTAAGACAATGGGTAGGAAAGAGAATTCATGAAGGAGTAAAACCAAAAAAGTGCTGGAGAGAAGGAGAAGAAAGAGCAACGGAATGGAAGAGCTTCTGTAGCCAGGATCCTAGTCTTCTTTGTATGTGTGTGGGATGACTAATGCTATAGCACTTACTCTAGACGCTTTATTCTTGATTCAAAAGTTAAAAGTATCAGTGTGGCAGTGACCGTCCTATTTATTCTAGGAAGCTACTGCCGATACAAGAATTGTTGTTATGTCGAGCTGATACGAAGCCACATATATACATTACTCTAAATCTCGTTTTCCAGTTCAACCGTCAGAAGAGATTCCGATTATGCACTCTGATTGGGATGGGACAATCAAATGGCACACATTCAAGACCATCTTGAGTTCAGTAAAGTTTATGATAGCCCTACAGAGGCCGTCATAATCGCTGTATCTACAACCATTATTTCTGTATTGTCGTGTTTTCCATTTGAGAGAAATTAATATTCCCTATCTCCTTAACAGTACTCATATGAACAGTATTACATATGTACAGTAAGTGATCACCTCGAGACCTGTGGCCCTGTGGTCGTATTTCTGTTCTCCATAGATTCAGTACTCACCTCCACACCAATGCAAACAGTCTTTCTGCCGCTCAAGATGCTGATCACCTCTCCGTCTAGTGGCAAGAGGCCTCATCTCTGGTGCGTGGTCAGACCCATCACTAATGGGCAGCGTCTCCGCTCCTTGTGTGGTATGTGGTCTACATACACACAACTAGTAATCTCCATAACCAACTCCTAGGACCTAGGAGATATTGAGGGTCAAAGAAAATTAAAACGAAATACTTTTAGCAAAATAATGTTAAATGTAAACTGTATTTTTCTGTGTATTTATTGCTAGAACAAACTGCATCTATTTTCGTTACTTAATTAATTAATTTGTCAATAGAATAGAAAAGAATGATAGACAATCCTTTAAAGGTGTATGCAAAAGCTAATTTTTTAAATTCCCAACTAGAATTTTATTTTCAATTATATTCAGCATTACAAAGCAACCGATTCGAAAAACTCATAGATTTTAAGTCAAGGTGTTTATAACGTCAAATCTTTCCGATGTTTCACTTATGTTTTTAGTGAGTATGTTGTCAAACATGGCCCCTTATCATGGTGGTAGTTTAGGCTACGTTAATGTGGGCAGTAAATGATACTAAAATCTGAGGGTGTTTACACAGACAAGTGCGCAATCAGAAGCTTCCGTACAATATTATATAATGCCCTTGGTTTATAATTTAAGAAATACTCGTAACATTGATGACGATATTTAGCTATTTCTGCCTTCTTGAATATACCATGTACCTACAATTTTCATATAATTTTGCGACCTTTGATAAAAGGTGATAACCTGGCCTGTTGCTTCGTGTATGTATATAAATCAGCAATTTCTGTTGGGCTACTAAACTACATGTTATATGTTAGTGTTATAGGTTCACTTCTATATAGGTTACATTTTACTAAATGCAATTATTTTGAATTTAACCGGTAATTTATGTAAGTTGAAAAATTATTTATGTAATTTATAAGATGATTCGTCAATCATGTTTTACTAACTTCTTTTACCATAAACACTCCTTAAATAATCTGTCTGCATTACGATTCATGTTACTAAGTAATCATGAGACAAATAATACACCTTGTCAGGGTACAAAAATACATTTAAATATACCTGTTGTTGAAACCGACTGTTTGCACCCTTTGTTTTATTTTTGCATAGAAAGCGAACGGCCATTAATTGAACGCGTTTAAAATTCCCCTAAAGTTTTATTAAAACCCATGACAATTATCCTTTTATATATACTTTAGGAGAAGGCAATCATCATGAACTCTATCTTATAAATACGGCACTGAAAAATCTTCCATCTTTAATGTATAAAAGTCCATAATGTATTCCTTTTTGTATTTAAAAAAAACCGAGTTTACTGCCTACATATGAGTATAATAAGTTGTATCAGAGTGTATGTAGGAAGCAGTACCATACTCTAAATGATACGTAACTATTGGAAATAAAATTTCTTTGCCTAGCTCTTCTTTGTTTTATATTAAGATGGCAATGTGGTGACACTGGCTCTTACTCTTATAGCAGCCTGTATTTATATATATATATATATATATATATATATATATATATATATATATATATATATATATATATATATATATATATATATATATATATATATATATATATATATATATATATATATATATATATATATATTGTAATGAACCGCAGTTGGTTCAACAGGTTCTTAAATATAAAAAAAGTACAGGACTGGAATGACTGGCTGAAATAGAGGCAGACAAAGGAGGAAGGAGCTGAACAAACCACTAAAGCATCTTAAAACTAACTTGTTATTTAATGTAATTTACATTATATAGAAATGAGTCAGGTTCCATGAGGTATACTTAAAAATGAAAAATTCAATAAACATTACTCAAGAACAAATTAAGAATAACAAAATCGAGTCAGTACAACATACAATCCAAGTAATTAAACTTCAAATAGATCAATAAACAATAATTGAGCAGCGAATTACAATCCAAGTAATTAGACCTCAAACAGATCAATAAACAACACTTGAGCAGCAAAATAAATTAACATACAGGCAGCATAATAAACAATACATCAAAAGCAACAATAAATAATGCAAAAACAGCAATATAATAAATACATAAGCAGTGTGATAAATACTTCAATAATTGCTTTACTGAGTCATTAAAACATAAAACAAATGACTTCAACATTAACATCCAAAACCAAGAATAAATCGTCCCAAAAAAATGTAAATATCTAACAAACAATTACACATAATTAAGAGAACTTTGTCTCAAAAATATACAGCATCCCAAATTGGGCTCAACATAGAAACAGACAACCTCACGAGTTGTCAAGACAGTCACAACTGTCTACAAGGACGAAGTCAAACAGACGAACTCGTCGTGCCACCCAGACAGACACTGGCTGCCAAACAGGAACAAATCCACACACCGGATGACCATGGTCAGTCATCGAAATACCCTCAGCTGCCCTCAGGGATGAAGTCACACAGACAAGGAGATCCTTCACCTCCTGTCGAAGCCAACAGGTAAGTAATACCTGCCGCCCATCCAGACTGACTTACCGCTGCTCTGCTGCCAAGATACTTACTCGTTGCTGCTACGAACCTGACTGTCACTGTCAGAGACAACGCGGCAGACTTCAACTTTCCTGCAAAGAAAAACTTACAGGTAGAGAGACAACAACCCACCAAGAAACAATCGGCAAATGATTGTCCCTTCAAAAGTACAGGCACATAACCTCACTCTATATATATATATATATATATATATATATATATATATATATATATATATATATATATATATATATATATATATATATATATATATATATATATATATATATATATATATATATATATATATATATATATATATATATATATATATATATATATATATATACATATACACATTTACATATATCTGTAACGATGTATTCCAAGTACCTGGTTATTGAACAACTAATCACAAAATTCAAAAATTTACCTCACTTCAGCTAGATACCTAACCTCTCATAACTATAAAAATTACGACTGAGTACTCTAAAGGTAACAGTGATCCCTTAAGAAGCTCATTAATCACGTGAAAAATCAGACTAAGTTTATCAAAACAAGTGTTAGATATCAACAATTAAACAAGAAATATACTGAAGTAAAAGAGCATTACTCCATCAAACACCTTTAACTGTTTCCCTGGTCTTAATTCACTTCTGCAAAACTAAAGAAACAAAACATGTATATCACTTTGCCTTATGCAAACAATTAATCATATTCACTAGTGGTCAATAAATGAAACACTGTTTTTAAAAATTTTAAATACAAAATTTTTTTTTTAAATTGAAAATTTATAATTAGAATTCACAATCTGAAAAAACTTACTATTACTTGAAAACAACAAAAAAAGAATTATTCGAGTTGAAAAACATATCTTAGTAAATGAAAATTAAATCAAGTATGCAATGTTAAATTATTAAGAAATACTTAAATAAATAAGTAAATAAATGTAAAATCACAACTATATAAAATGCAAAAAATTTACAAAAGATTTACCAAAAACAATTTTAGTAAGGCAAAAATCCCTTAATATACCTTCCTTATTATAACATGGTAATAATAATTAAAATCCACATTACCCTACACAAACTTGTGAAAACTTTCACAAAATTTACCCCAAATGCAACTGCTCAAGATTCACAAAACACTCTTTTCGATAGGCGCCATTACGAATGTGTACACTTTTCCTGCATTAAGATTTCAAAACTAATATCAAAGACCATAAATTTCTCTCTTTTGAAGAGAGAGAGAGAGAGAGAGAGAGAGAGAGAGAGAGAGAGAGAGAGAGAGAGAGAGAGAGAGAGAGAGAACCACATGAAAGATCTCTGAAATCAGAATGAGCAAATTTTTAGTATTCCAGCAAGAAATGAAACAATCAGATGACGTCATTATTAAGGCATTTTGGGAACAAGATACGAGAGAAAATTCTAAAAAAGGAAGATGACGTCACTTCCTGAGCAAAACGTTTTGGGGCCAAAAATAGCATGTTAGAACAATACGTTATCAGAGCAATGCAATCTTAAACATGACCCAATTACCATGTGTTTCAGTGCAATAACTTATTCATATTTCTCAAAAAGGTACATATCTTTACTAGCAAATCATATGGGACAAAGCTTTTAACAAAATCTTAACACAATCAAAACAGACAGCAGCTGGCTAATCATAAATGGCATGTTTTTAAAACAAGACAAAGAACCAAAGTTGGTTTTCAGAACTGAGCAGCCTATTGTTACCCCGACCTGTCAACACATTATCTTTCATGATGACAATCAAAGCACAACAGAGCACTCACTACCCAACACATTTGTTGCTGATACACTATGTTACTATTAAAAACGTATTATTAATTGTAAATTACGCTGTTAAGTTATCTAAATCACTAACTCTTTTGAGATCTGACATTACACTACATACAATACCTCAAGAATTATTATCATTACACAGAAAACATGATAACTAGAACAGTAAATGTACCAAAATCATGGAAACATATGCATATTACAAGGCAATATCATGAAATTCCACCCCACCCACCACCCCCCACCCCCCACCCCCCACCCCCCAGAAGGTTAGTTATCCCAGGTTTGAATCCAACAATTCACAACTGGATAAATAATCTGCAATTACATTCTTCTTTCCAAAAATGTTCTCTATTTTTACACAGCAGGGTTACTAAACCAGGCAGGGGAGCTACTACGGCTGAGAAATTTGGACAGAATCGGCTATAAAATCCAGTCATGCCCAAAAATCCTTGTAGCTGTTTTCTGGTAGTAGGGGGTTAGCCTTACAGATACCTTCTACATTAGAGTCAACAGGAGAGAGAACGCCTTTTCTGACTTCAAATCCCAAATACTGAACAGTTACCTTTCCAAACTCATTTTTTTGTAAGTTGATTGTTAGTCCTGCTTCCCGTAGTTTCTTGAACACTTTCCTTAAAACATTCAGATGTTCTTCCCATGTATTAGAATAAATTACAATGTCATCAACGTAAACACCTACTCCTTCTATGAAACCTGGCAGTTGATCCATCGCTCATTGGAATGTTGCAAGTGCATTTGTCAGACCAAATGGCAAAACAGTGTATTGATACAGCCCAAAAAGAGTAAGGAAAGCTGGCAGGAATTTAACATTCTCATCTAAAGGAATCTGATAATATCCTTCTAACAAGTCTATCTTGGAAACAAACTTGGCTTGCCCAATATTATCAATGTAACTGATCTATAAGAGGCAAGGGATAATTGTCAGCCACACTGATGGAATTCAGTTTCTTATAATCAATACACATCCTAAATGAGCCATCTGGTTTCTTTACTAACACACAAGAGGAATTGTAATGACTTTGAACTGGGTTCTGCTAGTCCATGCTACAACAAATATTCAGCTTCTTTCTTCAAAAGATCTCGATGAAAAGGTGATAAGCGGTATGCTCTCTGTTTAAAAGGTTTTCCATCATCTCTGGTCTTTATCTCATGCTTTGTCAGATTGGTAAGCCTAGGTACATCTGCAAAAATTTCAGGGAATTCTAGTCACCTCACTTAATTTACCGCTTTGCTCAACACTCAAGTGTTTTAGTTTACCCTCCAAATTTTCCAGTATGGAAGAATTGTTCATCTTGCTTTCAGCTCCCAATTCGTAGCCATCTTCGTCCTCTGTAGATGAAATTGTCTGTGTTATTGACACTGTTTCAGTTTTAGTTTCTGAGAAGTAAGGTTTCAAAAATTCACATGTACCTTCCTCTGTTGTTTCCTTTTTCCTGGTGTTTCAGTCACATAAGTTCGATCACTTAACTTTTCTATTATCTTATGAGAACCTTGAAACTTACTGGTAAGGGGAAATCTTTTTACTGGCAAGAATTCTAGAACTTGTTGGCCCACACTAAGACTTCTTAGCTTAGGCTTAGCATCATATCTCCTTTTCATTTTCTCTTTACTTATTTTCAGATTTTGTAAAGAGAATTTTCTAATTTTTCTTAGCCTTTTCCTCAAATTCGTCACATATTCTCCTTGGATTTCCTCTTGATTTTCTTCCCAATTTTCTGCAAGAATCTTCAATGGACCTCTCACTTCTCGATCAAAAATCATATCATTTGGTGAACATTCCATACTTTCTTGATAAGCATTCCTAACTTCAAACAACATCAAGAGTAAACCAGCATCCCATTCTCTTCCTGACTCATAACAATACTTATTAACATACTTTTCAATGTCTGATGGAACGGGATGATAAGAAGTTGATAATTTTTGTTTCACTCCTAACAAGTTCATTGCATCCTGGAACAATTTTGAAGTAAAGTTCGTTCCCCTATTACTTTGCACAATTTCTGGTATTCCAAACTTGGAGAAAAACTCCACCAACTTCTCAGCAATTACCTTTGCACTTATACTTTCTTACAGGAATCACCTCAGGATACCTTGTCACTGGATACATTAATGTTAACAGATTTTCATTTCCTTTCTTTGTTTTCGGAAGTTTCCCAACCACATCTATAATCACCTTGCTAAAGGATTCTCCTCTAACTTCTGTTGGGTGTAGGGTGGCTTTCTGAATGGTTTCATTCGATTTTCCAGCTATCTGGCATGTGGGACAATCTCTGCAAAATCTGCTGACATCCTTATGAAGTCCAGGCTAGAAAAAATACTTCATAATCTTCTCAACAGTCTTCCTGATTCCCATATGCCCAGACTCATGTGCTACTGCCTATCACTTGCTTCCTCAATGGATATGGAATCAGAATTTGATGATCTTTGCCCCATTCAGCATTTCTTGGTATATCTGCAGGTCTATGCTTCCTCATCAGCAATCCTTCCTTAGGAGTTTGTTGCATCCCTTCTTGATCAACAACTCTGAAGAACAAATCAGCCAACTTTGTATCCTCCTTCTCTCTAGTCACTTCGCCAACTTAAAGGAATGAAGTCTCAATATCTACTAGCTCTGCTACCGTAGTTTCACTATCACCAGGAACACTCTGACTACTCTGAGTCTCTTCAGTAACAACAGGTTCCTCTTCTTCTTGGGAAATCTCTTCATTGCTAACATTAGGGAAGCTTCACTTTTCCGGAGCAGCTCTTCTAAGCTCAAAGGTCCTTCACTTGACCCTTCTTGTGCAGGTAAATCCTCAGTTTCCTCACTTGCAGACACAGTTCTCTTCATACTCCTGGTAGTTACATTACTTGGAAACGGATGGGGGTTATTTTTCTCTAAATCTACCATAGGACTAATCCTCAAATGTTTGTCTGTCACTATAGAACAAGGAACAAATGGTACACCACCTACTTCGTTACGCAGTAAAACATGTACACCTTAACACTTTCCACTCCTGCCTCCGCGTGACGAGAGTAGCTGCTACTCCAGGTACCCGCTGATATATGGGAAGTCGACTACTGGTACTGCGAAAGTTTTTAAAAATTCCCATATTCTCTGCATTATAGTTTGAAAAGGTTCTTGATAATGAAAAGATAAATAATTTTCCTATCTTTATGTCCTGTTTTCGTTAACAAAATATTAATACTTTTCACGAAGGAACGCTAAGAATTTCCCAAAATGCACGGAAAACATTTGTTAGATTGAACTTTCCCCAGCAAATTTTGTTTCATAAAACATTAATATTCTATTTTTTCCTCTTCACACATGTTCTCTCTTAACACCCATTTATCTGTGGTTATCCTTTTTCATGAATGGACTGATATCGAACTCATATTATTGAATTTGAAGCCATTTTTGTAAAATAAAAAGTCACTGTAGTCTAAATCGGCCGCATTCATTTGCTTGGCGAATGTGAGAATGATCTGTACCGACCTCCAAACAAGATGCCATTTACAAAATTACTAATTAATTATTTCTTCTTTTCCTGAAATAAGTCCTTACTGGTGAGCTCAATGATATAATAATTTTGTTATATCTAAGACAAAAATAGAGAAAAGAACAAAAATACTGACATAACCATAAAATAAAACATTAAAGTTTTTGTAACTATTGTATATGGCATCATTATTTTTATTATTTCCAGGTGTTTACGAGAGTGAGAATCTTCCCAACAGGTCGTACACTGGCTGTCGTGTGTGTGTGTGTGTGTGTGTGTACGAATCCACCTACGCTATACCGACTCTATACCTACCACAAAAGCTCTTATATTTCACGGGCGATCGATTAGCGTTCCACCAGTTAAAAGAATATGCACCTGTGTGCCTTATTTTCTCTAACACTATTTTTACGGGCATCACTTTAGAAAGGGCCAACCTACTGCCTAACTTGGACGTGAATGTGTGAAAATATGCACAAGTAATTCAATATATTTCAAGGATTTTGCAATGATTTCATGATTACAAATTAATTTTTTTATATAATCAATAGATATTTTGAAATAACAGATCAATGAATAAATATATTGATCTTATTTCTGGATGATATTTTAGCGATGGCCAAGCAACCAGTTGACAAGTAATACCATACATAGTTTTCTAAATTCAGATTTATCAACGCTGTCTGAGAATTTTATAACAGGCTGAAATTAGTACATTCACACAGACTTATAAAACTCTCTGGATTTAGCAAAAAATATCTACTTTTCATTAAATGATTCCTGATATATAATCTTGCAAATTCTTGTAATTAACTAAATTTTAATTGTTCAATTACTCTCTCTTTAGCTATTCATAGGAATTCATATCGGATGTCACTGGCGTTAGCTACATTATATTTTCATAAGCCTGATATTTGAAAAAATCTCCGTCACTTTCATAACACTGATATATTTAGTCAATGAAAGAATGCCATGTTACTTTAGATAGAGAGAATGAACACGGTAAGAACAGCGGCCACTAGTTTTTCTTTTTAGTGCTGCTACCACCAAACTGAGAATCTCCTCAGAGAAAATTTTTTATATGCTGTATAAAGTACATATTTTATATAGGTTTAGGTTGAAAAGATAGAAGAAAACATACAGTTTTTCCCTTGAGCTTCTTTACAATGAAAAATACTCTTGGAGATAATACATTTTAAAACAAAGTGTTGAATTGTTTTGATACTTTCGGCCTTGGCAATATAGGTAATTTCCGCAATGTTTTTCGGGGGTATGGTGAACATGGATATTTGGTAGGTGGCAACCCATTTACTTGGCATATGCGGGTGGGTCACTGTTCAATTCTCTGGCCTCCAGATGCATCAGGTATGATAGGCGTGACCTCAAAAGCCATTTGCTTGAGATTAGTGCCAGACATTATCCCGAGCCCTTCTGAGACATAAAAACATCAGAAGGTGCATGTAGTACGCCTTTGTTGATTGTGCTCAGCCAAGAATTTTCTGATTCATTGCATTCTGATGCTTTAACCCCTAAATCTGGATATTTCAATTAAAATTTCTTGACGATATATCCAGCAACGTAGCGAAGAGGCTCTTCTATTACGTCAGAAATTGACTTTTCAAGTTTGCCTTCCTCTTTCTCAGTCAGATTCTGTTCTCTAAAATCATCCATTATGCCTTCACTTTCAATTTCAAGTTCATTGGTAATATTTTTAAAGAGAATGATAGTCAGGCATATTTCTACTGGCAGTTCTCGTTCAGTGTTCTGTTTTGCACCAGGAAATGACAACTGCCCATTTAATACATCAAATTCATCTTCTTTACATTCAGTGGGAGTTTTTCCACTTAATAGTGCAACGTCTTTCCCCAACAAATACTTTCTTAAGCAAAACTTAAAACTTACCGAATTTGGACTGTCTTGTGGTCCATTCATTTGACGTTTGCAACCAAAAAAGTGTTCCAAGAGATCTTGACTTAATCGCCTTGTAGGTATGAATTTAACCTATATAATTTATTAAGCATTTCATAAAGATCTATAAGTGACTTACTTAACAGAATATTATTACTCCTTTTCTAAATCTGTACAGGCAATTAAATCGTGAGTTTGCTACTCTTTTGGTTTTCATGGTATCTACCATTTTCTGTAGATTTTTTTTCTGCTCCTCATAATTTATCCCAAAAGCAGTCCGTGAAACTTTGTCACCAAATATTGCAGAAGAATTCATGACATCAAACCACTTATCGACAAGATCAATGAAATTAGCAGTTTCTTCCCAATTGCTGCTGTGTAAGAGACCCCTCTTACCCAAGTATTCAATTGCACTCGCAGTCGAACTGGGTAACACTGTACAGCCAATTTCACACGTTGCTTCTCTTGGCTTAATAGGTTAAAATGACTTTCATTCAACTTATAAGACAGTCCATATCCTGTTTTCCTCTGACTACACATTTCACGAATGGCAGAATCAGAAACAAAACTTCCGTCTTGCAACTTGAACCCCGAATTAACAAAATTATTCCTAATGAGCTTGATAAGATGAGGAACATCTGCAAATATGAAAACTTCTCTGTCTGCGCACGGATTTTTGAAAGAATTTTTTCTGAGATTCCGCTGATATTTCCAAAATTTTCCAGAAACGTAGATTCCAGGACCCTAAGTCATGAACTAATGCAACAACATAATAACCGGCTTTTTCAACGCTTTCTATTAATATCAAAAGGATTTTTTGAACATTTGACTGATCAAATGCGTAATATATCGGTTACCTCCAGTTGCCTATAAGACCTCGTACCATTATAACTTGCACTTTATCATGTGGTTTGTAAAGCGTATCCATGTCTTTATCATAAGCCCAAGCCTTTTCTATGCTCATTTCATCCATGGACATAACTGCAATTTTTTCCAGGGGGGATAAATTCTGTGCTTTAACTTTCATAAAAGATAATACAGGTGTTAATAATCCTGGCTTACAGTCGAAATTTTTAGCTCGGTTATTTAGTGTTGCTACAGAAGGTAACGGGAATCCCTTTTTAAGTCGAAGATATTTGTAGTACTTGGGGCTGAAACTTCGCAAAGTGAGAGCCAATGCAATGCCTTCATCTGTCTAGGCTTTAGGTTGTTTTTATTAATGATTGCACCCATTTGGGTTTTAGTGAAAATATTTTTGAATATCACTTCCATTTCTTCTCTGGTGTAAGACTTCTCTTGTATAAGAGGCCTGCTGTTCTGTTCTTTCGCTTCTCGAAGTTGCCTTTTCAATTCCAATATTTCCTGTTGCATTTCCATCTGAACCTTTAGAAGATGCTCTTTCGTGACCATCTCGGCTTCCTGGATGTTTACTGCTGTCTGCATTTCATCGCTGGGGAAAACTGTATTCTCTCTTCCTTTAGAGGTGGTTGATCTACGATAGTTGTGTAAACCATTGTTACCGTCACAAATAAGTTCGCGAACGATGTTGTTCATTTCACGTCGTTCATGATTCACAGATCTCCTGGACGGTTCAGGTGAACAAGAACCTGGAACAGTGTAAACAGGGTTTAATAATAATAATAATAATAATAATAATAATAATAATAATAATAATAATAATAATAATAATAATAATAATATTAACAACCAGCAAATGCAACACATGCTGAAAAAACTGTCTAATTGCCTGTACTTATAAAATATTACTGTCTTTTATGATTTCCCTAATCACAATTTACTATATTTTCCTAACCAAGTTTGTAAAATTTTGAAATTTCATTTTTACTTGTCACTTTCACGAATAAGAATTACCTTTTGGCAGGAGAAGAGCTGGAACAGCATCCTTCTTCAATATCCGTTGGTTCTTTGGTCTTTCTATTCCAAGGAGACGTTATTTCATGTCGTCGGCAATAAAATCCTTACAAAAATGCACAGAGCAAATCATGGCATGATTTGGGTTCAGTTTATCGGATCGTCGACATGCCTGTATCCAGACACCTCTTAAACTTTCATTTCTCGGAAAACGAAAGAAACGTATGTCTAAACCTAACGACTTGACTTTTCTTTTAGTGTTAAAACAGCCGAAAAACTGCGCAGTTGTTCGGCATTGTGCTGACAATATTTTAACAAAGTGTTTGAGCAGGAAAAATTTTTTTCACAGTGACGTTTACCGCAAGGAGATATGTTTGCGAATGAGGCCGTGTACAATGCAACTGGTATTTATATGCTGCAATCCTAAGCTTATTATAGATCAATATCTAAGAAAGAAGTCACTAGGGACAGGATAAATAGAAAACAGAAACAAAGGGACATATTTTGGGTTGCCATTTAAGTCAAATCTTTGACCTGGATTTCCTTACCCAAGCCCGGTCGAGGTTTAGGGGCTCGCGTGAGCTCATTATCCCACCCACTCAGATTCTGACCTGCGCGTTAGCAGACCCGTTCTTCTCTGGATCTTGGTGCAACCATTCCAATTTTCTGGATGTACCACATGGGTGAGGCGTTTAAAGGCCTATTTGTCCAGACGTCTGGCATTTTCTGGTGGCTACCGATCCAAGTACTTTCCAACTGATGAAACAAATTTGTTTCCTATATTATGTCATATTTGCGTTACACGGAATGCTTAGACATATTCCTTTTAGTAGGAAGCCTCCATCATCTGCAGGCAGGGTTAGATTAAAATGGATTATCATGAGTGTGGTGAGGTATGAAAAGGATAAGGAATCTTCTCCAGCAACAGAGAATGAAGCTTCCACACATAGCATCAAAATCTCGCATCACGTTCTCTAAAGGATTAAATATATTATCACAAGATATAAGAAGGATGATGCCACTCTTTTACGGATATATGCTTTTTTTCATGAAGCCGAATCTGAAGATGATAGATTAGAAGTTTGATGACCTTCGCCCACTGAGAGGTTCCAGTGCATTTCTGTGCCTATCTTCGTGGTTAATGACGGAAATGATTCATTAATGCACTCTTTTCCTAAAGCATTTCTTCGGCTTTGGGATAATTATGAGTGTTTTCCACCCTTTAAATTTTGATGTAAAAAATTATATATGAATAAATGAAGAGAGACACTGATATGTACAGAGGTAAAACAGGGCTCTGATAATCTTATAGAGTTTGAGAATAAGAA